>JBAJNP010010365.1:0-16542 GCA_036877545.1 Yasuhikotakia modesta
CTATCTAGTTGTATTTTATACATCAGATGGACATTATATAGACATAACGGCAGATAGACTGTGTATGTCTGTTAATGTTTGTAAAGGTTTTCAAAACATCTGGTGAACTTTCAGTCTGAGTGTACAAATGCTTCATGCAGTCATTTATATTATGTGCCAGAGGTCACATTAAATGTTTGTTAAGGCAGATATTTATGTGATAGTTCACGTAATTCTCCTATTACAGAGCCGTGGGGTATTTTAATAACATTTCTTTTTTTAATAATCTAACAATATTTTAATAATCTTCTCTTTCACCTGGTTTGTGTTAGATAGCCAAATGATTTGGTTCTGCTTTGTTATTTGCCAAAGACGAAAACCGTTTCATTTCCAAGAGGCTTCTAAGATCTGTTTACTCTGTCAACCTCAGTCACCCCATAGAATAGTAAAAGAGAAAAATATGTAGACAGAGGGATCAACACAAAATACAAAAACATTGCATGATGTTCTGTTTGGGGAGGTTGTGATTTCAAAACGCTGTTTAAAGGTTATTTATGTTTTTCATTCAGAAATTTGTTTGTGTTCTCAATCATGTTATGTTTTCTCACTGACTCATCTCCACGGGGTGAGTAGTCGGACAGCGATGGCAGTCTGAGTAGTCGCTCTCAGTCGGTACCCAGCCTGGAGCCTGGCAGGGAGCTGCTGCGTGCCAAGAGCCCTCAGCCTGTCCGGGACACACCTACACAAGTCCAGATCCAGCCTCAACTCAGGGGGCGTATCAAGAGCCCCTCACCCAACAGAAGCAAGGTGGCCACCAGGACCTCTGAAGTGCCCAAGATGCCAGAGAGGTTCAAAAGCCCAGAACCTCCTCGGGCTCCCCTGAGTCCTGAACCGGTTCTAAATGGGGGTGGTAAAATAAATGGTGCTTTTAATGGCAGTTCTAAGACTTCTATTAGTGCCAGCCAGCCAGAACTCACAGAGGACCTACATGGTGGGACTACTAAGAAGGTTGTCAAGGTGGTACGGAGAGTGGTTAGGAGAGTACTTCCTGCTGAAGAAGGATCACCAGCATTTCCTGCAGCCATATCTCCAGAACCTCCAAAACTGGTTGTCAAATCCCCCAAACCTGAACCCATCTCTGTGCCAAAAGCTGTGAAGATGCCCATGTTCTCCTTCAAACATGATGCTATAAAAAAGGAGGAGAAAGATGAGCTCTCCACTGGAATGACCAGCTTCATGACTCGAGGCAGGACCAGAGAACCTCGCCCACGTATTCGCAAAGATGAACCTACTGAAAACATTGATGTGAAGCCCGTAGAGAAAGTGTCAGAGAAAACCCAGGAAAAGGACAGTTCTGTACCAGCTGAACAGGATAAAGCTGTTTTGAAATTAGAAGCCAGCCAATCTGAACGACAATGCCATGAGCAGACAACTTCTTCCAGCACTCCTTTGATTCCATCTAAGTCTCCTCTTTCACCTTCTGTAGGGTTTATCCCAGCTCCCAAACCCAACCCCCTCAGCCCCCCATCAGGGTTTGTTCCTGGATCAAAACCTTCAGGGTTCGTTCCCACCACAAAACAGTCTGCTCTTTCCCCTCCAGCTGGATTTATTCCTTGTCCAAAACCTTCTCCTTTGGCTCCCACTGTTTCTCCACCTTTAGCTCCTATTCCAGATCCCAAAACAGGGCCTGTTTCTCACAGTTCTATACCTGCCATCCCTAAAACAGCTGGAACCTCTGTTCCTGCTAGATCCAACACTATTAACCCTCCAGTCCCCAAGAAAGACCCGTTTGCCCCACCAGCAGGGTTCATACCCACCCCCAAACAGATGGCTGTTAAGAAACCAGAGGTATTGATCACACTGATTTCCCATAGCATGGGTTGTGTGAGAAGTGCACTAACCTGTGTACTAGCAAATCACTTTGTACTAGCAGTACTAATAGTGTGTCTGAAGTTTGAAGTTTTTTGCTATGTTACACATTTTTAGCATGGAACTTTTTGTACTTGACACAAAAATTCTCTGTCTGTTTCTGAATTGCCTTAATAAGATCACTTTGGCTCTAGCAGATGACTTTAGAAGTGAGTCTAGTTTCTGAATATTGGAAATCCAGCTTCGTGTTGCTGAGTTTACAAGCTAATGAGGGGCTTTTATGGACATAATGGGAATGAACTATCTGAAAAATGAAGACCCCACATATTATTACCATATACCATATAATCTGTGTGGACAATGGCAGAACCATAGAAAGCAAGACATTGTGGGTTATATAGTGGTTTTGTGGTTTCTTGTGGAGTTTTTGCCAGCAGTTCTCTGACTGGGCCCTGGTTTTATTATAGCGAATGTGTGGTAACAATGTTTTTTGCACATTAATTGGCATTTATATAACCACAGTTTAAACTATGGTTAAACTATGGTTGCTGTGGTAAAATCATTATCAGTTTGTAGTTACGATGGTTTAACTATTGTAACCATGGTTTAATGGTGTAAACTTTGGGCGATTATGAATTGCATTGATTGTCTCTTATTTGACTTGACCTCATATTTGATTGGATGGAGTGGTTTCATTCTGTGCATGATGTGTAAGACCTTAAGCATGTTGGTTTCTCACTAAAGTCACCTCAACAAGTTAACTCTTGTGAATGACACTGTGTGTGTGGTTTGGACATGATGTTTGAAGGTGAAGGCAGCTGTGCGTATGACACCAGCCCCACCTGGGAAACCTTCCCCTGTGAGCCTTTCAAAGCCCACTGTCCCAACTCTGCTCAGAAAGGTGTGTGTGAATGTGTGTGTTGTAGATAGTCACCCTTAGATGACGTGTCTTCTCAGCATGGCTAATGCACTTTGCTGTAAACAAGAATCTGTGTCGCGCTTCCACAATTTATCCCCTGAATAAATTGGTTATTGCTGTCAATAATTGGTTATTGATAAAACCCGTTGTCAATAACAAAGCCATGCTCATAGTCTGAGATAGACTCACCTCCTATTGGTGGTCTGACCTTAGGAGAGTCCTCCACTGAGTCCCACTGAAGAAGCACAGAGACGTCTGGAGAGGATCTTCGCTGCACCTGTAATGCTTCTCCTCTTCCTTTCTYCATTGCTCTCTCTCTCTTTGTCCCCCTCTCTCTCGTTGTCTCTCTCTTTTTCTCTTACTTGCACTCTCTTGYTCCTTCTCACWCTCTCTCTGTCTCTTTTTCTCTCTCTCTTTTCTCTCACTCTCTCCCTTTCTCTCTCTTTCTTGCACTCTCTTGCTCTCTCTCACTCACTTCCTCTCTCTGATACCAAAATGTGTTTTATCCAGACTGTCCTACATGGTTGTCACTGCACTGGCTGTAACGCTATAAATAAGGCATTTTGGCAGCACTTATGCTTATTGCACACTTGGAAAGTAGTTTAAAAACAATGCATTGTTAATGAGGAAAAGTCTTTTTCTGTTTTGTCTTAATCCTCATACACCTCTATTTTTTTCTTTCACTATTTCACCGTCTTTCTTTTTCTTGTTATCTGCTGTGGTAGAACGTTAGCATCTAGCAAACAGGTTCTCATTGGTTTAGGCATGTCCATCTCATCTGTCATGTGACTGCTGCCCCTCATCTGTGCGTACATGTCTCATCTCTTCCTCTCTTTCTCATCCACTACTCTCTCTGTGCTTGTTCGGCCGGCTGGTGTAGCTGGAACCTGTGGCCAGTGCCTCTGCGTCGTCTCAGGTTCGTGGCCCCTCGTCTTCCCCCGCTGCGCCCCTCGGTTTGGCCGGAGTGTGCGCTCGTATGACCTGCTGGAGTGTAAGCTTGTCGTTCCTCTATCCAACATCCCAACCCTTAAATATTCTTTCATCTGCTTCTGTGGAATGTTAACAGTTCTGTAACAGATGTTACCGTGTATTTTTTTACAGACTGAATCAGATTTAGTACTCAGCATTATTAGTAATTAGTACTAACAGCACATTTAGTGCTATCTGCGCATCTAAAGCTGCAATCTGTAACTTTTCCTGGATAAAATGACCAAAACTTATTGAACAAGTACATAACAGATCAGAGCTGTTTTATTATCTGACCCCTATTTGCAATGGGCAGCATATAATAATGATTTATAATTTGAGTTGTTGGTTTAATGTTCTGGTAAAAAGTTTAGCTTAATTTGACTTCAACATCTGTAAAGAAAAGTTGGTAAAATAATGTGCAATATTGTTTTAAACAGAGATGGCGGTAGAGAGGCAGGAGTTCCAGATTGCAGCTTTAAACTTTATTTTTTTCTAATGTATTTTATTAATGACTTCTTGTCAGTAGTTAGTGCATGGTGACTGTACTGTAGGTAAGCTGTTACTGCATGAAGCCCCAGTATGGGAACTTGTTGCCTGACCTTAGTTGCCCTAGGGGTAGTTTATAATGAAATTGGCTGTTGGCAATTGGATGCTTTTGATTGGTCAAGACTTTGATTCATGAGTACCGCCTGTTGTCTCCTCATGCCTCAGGGTCAGAACATTGTTTCATTATTGCATTACCTCAACCTCACCAACGTTGGCTGTGTCCAAAAACAGCTGTTCAGATACCTCACTGCTTTTGTCTGTAGGTAACTCCTAAGGAAAATAGTTTCATAAAGGTATCAACACCAACAAATTACTTACATTTGTTGAGTTAAATTAAGTAAATGTTATGTCATTGCATGGCCCAATTCCTTAATAAAACATGAGTCAAAAGTTTAAATAAATAGGCTGAAGGCTGTCCTAGTAGACAGGACGTTATGCAGCCATTGTTTTTGGACACAACTTGTTGTCTACATCCATATACAGTGCTTCCCATGTAGTCAAAATTTGGTAGCTTTTAGATGCACCCATTGTATCTTTCCCACCCTGGTCATCTGTGTGTGTTAACCATGTTGTGTTTGACATCAGTAGTTTCATGTGTAACTTTCTCAAGTGTTTGTTTTTATCCACCATATGAAATGTTGATGAGCTGTTGAATCAAACCATTGTTAACAATGTAAATGTTATTATGGTCACCTAAACTTTGCCATAGTGCCTTAAATTGATATCATGACATGATCATTAACCCGTTTCATTCACAGGACGTTGTAGATACTCGGTATGGAGCTGATCCAGCCTGTTGTTTAGAGATTTATGTTGTACAGATGTACAGTAGACATTGTGGAGGTGTATAATAGTGTTTTTGCTCCCTTCATGCGGACCTCCTTACAGGGACAGGTGGAGGAAGACCCTCTGGCAATCCTAAAGGCAGATCATACTGCTGCCCCCCACAATAAGGTCTGCTGTGTGTATGTGTGTAGTTCATCGGCATAATCCCGCCCCCTCCCCACCCCTGTCATATTTAACACCCCTGTGGTATGGATTGCTGTGTTCGTACCCTTCCCAATTTAACACTATACATGCTGAGTGACACCAAATATGTTATAAGGACAGGAAACAATCCATGTATGTGTATGAATTTGTTTACATTATAAACAAATGCGAGAAACAGTAGCAGCAAATATGGCGTCCAGTCCCGCCTTGACGTTAAATAGCTAATCGATGCATTGCAACATTAAGTATAGTAGCTGTCTGACCAGTGCTGTCAGATTTAAAAATATCTAAGTGAAATGTAGTCTTGAGCAACAGTTTATACAATTTTCATATTTCCCTGTTCCAGTAGACGGGAGTTGTATTTGCAGACAGGAAGTAGCCTTCTGGGGGATATAGCTGCTGATGATAGTTGCCCTAAAGGGACTTTGGTGACACTCAGATCATGGTAGTATAATCAAACAGAGAAATGTTCTTAAGTGATGCCACAGAGCCCACAGTGTTTCTGTGCTCCTGTGGTGCATTGTGGGAATTTAGCGGCTTAAAGAAACGAATACAGCACAAGTCAGCAATAAAAAAAAACCCTGGATTCATCTAATGTTATTAAGTGTTAGGTTGTTATTAACAGCTGAGAATGTTTGAATCCCATGTGTTGTATTGTAGTTTTCACACACATCCTCACTGTATGACCACATGTCACTGTAGTTGTGGAGTGAACCAACTGACCCAAAATCATAACATGATATACTAACTCAACACGGATAGGAGACAAGCATGTGACCTGGAGCACAGCATCATTCCACCCACAGATCACTGAAACACTATCTCCTAATGTGAGGCCATCAAAGCAGTGAAGTTCCTGAGCAGACCAGCATGTGAAGGTCAAGCCTCGAGGCAGTAAAGTCAGACATGTCCAGACAACCAGAAGATTCAACATGTAATCTGACCCTGTCTGTCCTGGATGTGTTCATCCAGAACTTCAGTTAAACCCTCCCTGTCTTACACGGCAGCCTCCAGCCTCCTTTGAAGATCTTTTCTTAATATTGACTTTGGTAAACACCACCTTTCGTTTCACTGATCCAGGACCTGTCTGTTCGTACACCAAGCTTTGTTTTCAGAAGAGAAGCAGCAGGTCTCAGATCAGAGTAGAAAGACCATTTCGGTTCTTCACCAGTGCATCCATCCCATGAGTGCAGACTGATGCATGGAGTGGATATGAAGCATGTCATTGATTTTTCTGAGCAAAGAAACTGTGTTAAGCTATAAGTGTAGATCTGACTGATGTTTTTTCCTGCACTAAAGGTAAAGACAGAGGAGCAGATAGCTGCAGAACAGGCCTGGTACGGTTCTGAGAAGGTGTGGCTGGTCCACAAGGATGGATTCTCTCTTGGTGAGTGCAAAACCACCTAGGATGAACTTGTATCATTTGAAGACTACAGATTTGTTCAATATTCTGATGTCTTTCCATAATAATGTTGTGTACATTGACAAAGTTCTCTGGTGTCCTCAGCCACAGTTATGAAGGTGGAGGCCGGCAGTCTACCAGAGGGGAAGGTGAAGATCAAACTGGAGCATGATGGGACAGTGCTGGACGTGGACGAAGATGATGTGGAGAAGGTTGGTCCTTACTGGTTTTTACTGAATGCTGGTCCTGCAAAAGAGGATTAAGAATCACATATTCCCATTCACACTAAATTCAGAGTCAGAGCTTCAGATAAAATCTGGTTTTGTTGCTATGGTGATGTTGATGCAATGAGGTCATTGCTGTGTGTACCTCCATGAATCCATACAAGGATCATGTACAGGGCTGTATATAGTCCGGCATTAAAACAGGGGCTAGACACAGGTGGGCCAAATATGATTAATAGAGACCCATACAGGGTTTAGTGCAGCATTTAAAAGACAGACACTGATGCACTCGCAACCGACTGGCCTTAGGGACTTAATAGAGTAGACTGGCAGCTCAGTGCTGCATTTAAAAGGGTATATAAATAACTGCTGTCCCTTTATGAGACCTGTGTCAGGAGATATTGTCAGTTCATATCTTGCCTGCCGCAGTAGTTTAATTTGTATTGCTGTCGGTGAAGGGCAGCTTTGAGCTCATCATTTAAAAAAACTCAGAGTTGACCCTGGATGAAGTTTTTGAACCATCTGTTCGATTAGGGAATTGCAAAACCGGATCCACTGTAACAAGTTTAAGTTGTATTAAAAACTTGGTGTGAAGTCTTGAGGCTATTATGGCTGTGGCACATCATTTTCATCCCTCTGTCTCTCTCTCTTTTTTTCTTCTTCTTCTTCAAAACATGGCATGACAAAGGTTTCCGTTGCATATTTCAAAGGTGTTCAAAGGTTTTAACAATTCTCCATCATGCGCTTTGTAAACTAAATATTGTCAACCTCAGGCAAACCCGCCATCGTTCGACCGCTGCGAGGACTTGGCGACTTTGCAGTACCTCAACGAATCCAGTGTGTTGCATTCCCTACGCCAGCGCTACGGCGGAAACCTCATCCATACGTACGCAGGGCCCAACACGTTGATCATTAACCCCATCAGCGCCCCCTCCATGTACTCTGAGAAGGTAAGACTCCCAGTTCACCAGAATTATGTTTTACTACACCTGTGGCGGCGGTGAAATGCATGGGTAATGGGTAATGCTCTGTAATGTAACTGTACCTTCGTCGGTCAGTTGCTATAGGAAATGGGCAACTGAAACCCGCTAATGAGCTGTAGTGGATTTCATGCAAGATAAAACCAGCCATAAAATGTAATTACAAACCAGAAAATTGTTTCTGTTGGCCGTTGGTTCTAATGAAGTGATTTTGCATTATGGATCAGGCTGGTTAGGCGTGACAATGAGTGTTTTGTGGACCCTTAAACTAACGATATACATGAATGTTATTGCTCTTGTGCCAGAGAGTTTGCAGCAGCCGTCTTTTCAAATTAACAGTTCTATCGACTTTTACTTCATTAGGAAATAATGTTTATGAGTTTACATTATGCTTTAAGGTTTCATTATTGACTTTTCTTATGTCCTGCATTGCATTAGATGATTAGATTCTGAGCTTGGACTGTAAGCTCCTTATGTCTTTCATAATGTTTTTCATCTAATTTAATATCATTTCTGCTTATTTTTTCTGCCTCTTTACAAGAGCCACAGAAAAAAACAAAAACATCTGTAAGATAGTTGAATATTTTAGTGTCTCTAAGATTTTCACAAGGTCTCTTTTTTTGTGTTGTCAGGTGATGCACATGTTCAAAGGTTGTCGGCGAGAGGACACGGCCCCCCACATCTATGCAGTGGCACAGACCGCCTACAGAAACCTCCTGACCACACGGCAGGATCAGTCCATTGTGCTGCTGGGAAAGAGCGGCAGCGGCAAAACCACCAACTGCCAGCATTTGGTCCAGTATCTGGTGTCCATCGCCGGCAGCACTGGAAAGATCTTCACAGGTACAGATCTTATGAAAACACCTTGTTGTCTTACTGAAGTCTAGCTTGGGGTGAACTAAAATTCTGGCTGCTGTAATAACCAATACAATGACCAATGTTTGTAGCACTATTTATTATTTACTCTGTTATTAGAATAGCGCCGCCTTAAATCTAGTAATAAGAATCATTTTGGTCACAAACTGCTTGAAACATTTAAGTTAAGACTGAATAGATAAGTGCCATGCCGTTTGTGGAAATAAAGAGAGAGAGAGAGAGAGTTGAGATGATTGTGATCGATGAGAGCTGTGCTAATGACACCCATTAAAACACCCTGATAATTAGCCAGAAACTGCTTAGCCTCTGCTTAGCCCATAATGACCAAATGAGGACTGCAGCGATCATCAACAACACTATTAAAGAGGCCAGGATGTTATCTGCATGTTTACCTCTGTATGCTGGGCCTGTATCTTCTTATCTGGTGCAGTTTGTGTACACAAGTGAAACTTTTTTTGTTAAAGTCAATTAAATACCACTGTACCATGTGTGTGTTTTTGTGTGTGTTGTTCAGCTGAGAAATGGCAGGCGGTGTACACAATCTTAGAGGCTTTTGGAAACAGCGCCACGTCCATGAACACAAACGGCAGCCGCTTTTCCCAGATCATCTCGCTGGATTTTGACCAGGCTGGTCAGGTGGCCTCTGCTTCCGTTCAGGTTTGTGAATATATCAGTTCTCTAAGCACTGGGTAGGACAAATGAAATAAAACATTTAGTAGATCATCTATGTGCTAGTGGTCTTATAAACTTTGATAAAAAATGTTTATAGCAGATTTGGAATTTACATTCACTTCTACATGAATAAAACAGACCAAAAAGTATTGATGACTCATCTTGCACTACACAGATTTTTGTCCAATCAAATGCTCTGTAGAATGTAAATGTCTTTCTTGATTGGATGCTGCAGACAATGCTCCTGGAGAAGCTGAGGGTGGTGAAACGACCAGAGTCTGAATCCACCTTTAATGTCTTCTACTACATGATGGCTGGGGCAGACAGCACTTTGAGGTGAACAATCTACAGACTGAATCCAGTGTGCTCTTGCCTAATTAATTGTCACATTTAATATATGTGGAAACAATCTTCTCTGAACAACTTAGAAAGCTTACAGTTGTTGACGTCCGCCCTGCCTGACTTTCTAACCTGACTTTATCTCACTTTTCCTGCAGAACGGAGTTGCATTTTAACCATTTTGCGGAGAACAGCGTTTTTGGTATTGTGCCTCAGTCTAAGGTTAGTTGAATGAATGATCAAGCTCTTTATTAGAAGCTAAGGGGTAGATGCCTCAGTTGTGTTATTGAAAGTAAACTCATACTTGCACACTACCAATCTTATTGTGTGTGTGTGTGTGTGTGCAGTCTGAGGACAAGCAGAGGTCATCTCAGCAGTTCACTAAACTACAGGCAGCTATGAAGGTTCTGGGCATCTCCTCTGAGGAGCAGAAAGCTCTGTGGCTCATTCTTGGGTCCATTTACCATCTCGGAGCTGCAGGGGCCACAAAAGGTAACAGAACTAGGAATGAAGGTCTGTTTATTTGTGTTCACATCAGGACCCCTGCTATCTTCAGGTTGTATGAATGTTTTGCTAACGTTTTCAAAATGTTAGTTGGGATTTTCTAGGAAGGTATTAACATTATTGCTTGAAAATGTTATTGTATTGTTTTTGCATTTGTACTTAACCATCTGTACAGCAGGGGGCAGTATTGCCCCGTCGTTTTGTTTTGGGCAGGGTAGTTACTCTGAAGTCTATTGACATTCTGTTTATTACAGGTTAACGTTGTCAATAAACAATAAAATGAGTACAAAAGAGCAATGAGTACAAAAGAATGTAACAATGTTAAAAATATTAATGAAACGTATAAATAAGTCTATACATCATTCCATAATATACAAAGGCCTGCTATTGATCAATTAATACATGCAATACATACAATCAGTCTCTGTTCTGTCTATATCATCTGCTGTTGAATATTGATTCAATACTAATTAAAGTATTGGAATAAACCAATTAATGTATTAATGTACAGTAAATGTGACAATAATGACAATAAGCATGAAAAGTACAACCATACTGTAAATATGTGAATGAGTGCTAACCTGCTAACCAATGTGATCTATTCCTAAAACGCTGAAGGATGTGTCTTATGTTCTAACCTCAATTTCTCTGTTTGCATGTTGCATGCCGTTGTGTTACAAGCAGAGATTGATGAAGGTAAAGAGAATAAATGTCAGATATTAACACAAGCAACGCCTCATTTGTGTGTGTGTGTGTGTGTGTGTGTGTGTTTATGCTGTTATCATCATTGCCAGCCATTTCCATTTTCATTGTCTGCTTGCTTGCTTTTAGTTTCTGCTTTTTTGTTTTTATTTTCAGAGGTTTGTAACTCTGTCTCAGACTGTTTTAAAGCTCAGATAAAACTTTGTCAGGAGTGTGTACTGCTGAGGGAGAGAGGAGTAACTTTGTTGTGTTTTAAAACTCAGACTCTCTGATGTTTCTCCATGTTGTAGACTTTTCATTCCTGCAGTGCTTTTCTGTCGTTAAGACGCAAACACAAATAAAAGTCTGTTCCCTCTGTTCTTATTTACTTTCCATGTTCATCTATTACACCAGAGGCCTGCGATATTTTCTCTCATTCTGCGACCTCTTATGGTGGAGTCTTTACCGTGGCTTGTGTGTCACTCTGCCTGATTTTGACACTGTGTGGTTTGTTTTGGGTCAATCTGAAAAATATTCACTGCAAACATTTAAAAATTAAATGTTGTAACATTTTCTGTGATGGCTAAATGCTAAAACTCACAGCTGTCGACAATACGCCTCAATCTTTTTATTGAAAAGTCTGTTACCAATCAAGACAATTTCAGTAATTAGAAAGTGCCCATAAATAAGATTCTTGTAGCTCAATGGGTAGAGATTCGCAGTTCAAAGGTCATGGGTTTGAGTCCCCAGAAACACACTTGAGATAAATCTCAGCAGTGGATTTGTGCAGATGATCCTACAACAGCAATCGGTACCGTTTGGATGTTCTGTGTTCTCATGTGGTCCCTGTGCCTTTAACAGCAGGTCGGAGGCAGTTCGCACGTCACGAATGGGCCCAGAAGGCGGCGTACCTCCTGGGCTGCTCTCTGGAGGAGCTCTCATCTTCCATCTTCAAACACCAGCCCAAAGGGACCACCCTGCAGAGGTCCACCTCATTCAGGCAGGGTCCAGATGATGCAGGGACAGGGGACAACTCTGGTAATCTTGAACCATTTCATGGAAAGAATGTCAGTTTGATGAACTGTGACTGGTGGCTTTTGCAGTATAGAGGTTGTATGAAGTGTTTGTCTCACAGCTTCGAAGATCACAGCGCTGGAGTGTCTGGAGGCTATGGCTGCTGGACTGTATTCTGAGATATTCACACTGGTCATCTCGCTTGTTAACCGGTAAATCTAATTGCCTACCATAGTCAGGACATTCATTTCCTGTAAATGATTGTTTCCTGTTTAGCAGCAGATCAGTGTTGAAATTGGTTAAATGTAAAGTGTCATGTTTTGATGTTGTAATATTTTCTTAGCTTTGTGCGCTGAGGCAACTTAGAGCCATTTATTAGCTCAGCCAATAGTGTGAGTTTAGGGCGGGGCTACCTGTTAGTCCAACCAATGGATTGTGTGGTCAAGAAACCTGCTTTTATATGCACTAGAGAGTTTATTAGTTTTATAAGTTCACTAGAGAGGTTTTTAAATAATTTATGTTTTAAAGGAGAACGTAAAGATCGGCGCTAGAAACTTTTAAGCTTTTAACTTTTAGCGTGTCAGGTCTATTTTTTATTTAAGTCAAAAAGCAATAGTGTCAGCAAATCTAGCCTGCATTAAATATGTATCCATTGTTTTTTGGGCTGCTTTAGAGCTTTGAAGTCGAGTCAGCACTCTCTGTGCTCTCTGCTTATCGTGGACACGCCCGGATTCCAGAACCCAAAGTTAGCCAAGCGGGACCGCGGTGCCACCTTCGAAGAACTGTGCCATAATTACGCCCAGGAGCGTCTCCAGACGCTTTTCCACGAACGCACCTTTGTACAGGAGCTGGAGCGTTATAAAGAGGTGCAAAACTCCTAAACAAGACCGGAATTCTGCCCCATCACATCCAACAACCAATGTCAAATCTCTCCTCTTCACATTTAAATTCACAAATAAATACACTTAATTCTTCTCGGCTCTGTCTTGTCAAGTTAAAATCCTGTTTAGCCCATCGTAAATCCTGTTTAATCCAAGGACTTTGAAATGATGAGCAAAAAATCCTTGATTTTCATTCCTCAGTTTTGGAATAATTTTTATTTAAGATTTTTATCTGAAATGCTATGATCACAGGCCTGTAAAATGCTAATTTGATTATTAGCATGAAATAATTCTCACACAACTTTAACATGAATTCCAAACACAGTGATAACTGACTAATATTTCCTCTGTCCCTGTGTAGGAAAACATAGAGCTTGCATTAGATGACATAGAGTCCAGTACATCACTCTCTGTAGCGGCTGTAGACCAAGCCTCAACTCAAGCATTGGTAAGCAACTGTCTTACACTTTTTCTAACTCCAGACTTCTTCCCATTATGACCTCCTCAGGTTTTCCAGTGCATCCCAGACATTCCCAAATTAAGTATTTTTTGGGAAGTTTGTGTGCCTCTCGGTTTCTGTGGATGTTGAAAAATTAAACAAGTTGATGATTTTGTGTGTTCAGGTGTCAGAACTTGATCTCACAGTGTATAGTTGTCTCAGGAATGTGGTTTTCACTGGAGTTGGACTTGTTTTGTGCTGCAATACTGGACGCCATGACTGGTTTTAATAGCTTAGGTGAACAGACAGTATAAGGTTTAAAAATGCCTGCCTGACTACTGTGCAGTACTTACTTAATACAGACCTTAAATGAGGAACCCAAGACTAATAGCTCATCTTGTCTCCCCCACGTTTCCCTCTCTTTTATTCTATAAAGGACAGTAATTGCTTTCATGTAATGACTAATGTTGTGTTTGAGGCTATTATCGAAATCTAAAATGAAAAGTAAATTAACAAAACACGGCCTTGATGAATGAAAATGGCTTGGATTGCGAATAAACAAATCTCTTGAGAGAAACTGAGCTTAGTTCTAACGCACATTAGGTGAGTCATTAGACTCTGTTGAAGTCATAATGGCCAAGAATTTGTTTAACCTTGCGATGAGTGAGTCGAATTATTGTATGGTTCTTTGGAACGTTTAGCATTGTAAACATAGTTGTTTCTTTTGTTAAAAGGCATAACAGAGCAGAATTTGTGAATAGGAGTTTGAAATAGATGCGTGTTTAGAAGTTGCAAGAAGATTAAACGCAGTGGGAAAGATCTCAAAATCTGGTGACTTCTCCAGGATTTGACTCAAGAACCTTCTAAGCTCCTGAGTGGGCTTGGATTAGGTTCTAACAGAATGTTCATACACTTTTTTTTAAATGTGTGCGGTTCAGGTACGGACTCTGGCCAGGAGTGATGAGGCGAGGGGTCTGCTGTGGCTGATGGAGGAGGAAGCTCTGCAGCCTGGAGGCTCAGAAGAAACTCTTCTGGAGAGACTTTTCACTTATTATAGCCCTGCAGAAGGAGAGAGCAAAGGTCAGAACTCACTAGACCTCCTACACCTGCATGCCATGGAGTATATTTTTACCTCATGCAACCTCACACCCTCAATGTACCTCACAGGCCCCGTCCTGCTGCTGAAGAGTGAGAAGACGCATCACTTCCTGTTAGGACACAGTCATGGCACTGACTGGGTGGAGTACGATGCACGGGGTTGGTTGAATAATGCCAAACACAACCCCGCCTCTCAGAACGCTGTGATTCTATTGCAGGACTCTCAAAAGTAAGCAAAACGGGTCATAAATAAAACGGATCATTTCTTACTCATTTTAAACATGTTTGTATTTAACAAGTGGAGGCGTTAACTGAAATCACTCATACTGCACTCATACTACTGTGCTCTGATCTTTCTCTACTGCAGAAAGAACATCAGCGGTTTGTTTATGGGCCGTTCAGGAGGGGCAACCGTGTTGTCGGGCTCCATCGCCGGGCTTGAGGGCGGGTCACAGTTGGCTCTGCGAAGGGCAACAAGCATGAGGAAGACCTTCACCACTGGAGTGGCAGCTGTCAAAAAGAAATCTCTATGCATTCAGATTAAACTGCAAGTGGTCAGTACTAAAGATGGCTAAAACTATTTTACAGTGGGATGCCTGAATAACTAACTAATGAGTCTTAGTGAAATATAACTATAATTGTATACTTAGGCTGGTGTTTGGTGTACTAGACCCTGTGTCTTTCTTTGCCGTTTACGTTAGACACACTATAGCATTCAAGAAGGCTAAAGTGAAACAATATTCTAGAATTGTATGCATGAAACCAATTGCTGGGATTTTTTTAAAAAGATGAATAGTTTTAACTGATGAGGTAAATGTTGTGGTAGGTCGCTGAAAAGCTCAACATTCCACTGGCAAAATGTCGACCTGACTGTATTTCCAGCCCTGGCGCGATTTCAATCTGTACAAAATGGCTAAACGACACCCTGTCAGCATGTTTAATAACTGAAAATATCAGAACTGAAAACAATGCATGTGAAGTACAGCTGTACCGTATCGTCTGTTATCTTGTAGGACGTGCTGATAGACACAGTGAGAAGGTCCAGGGTGCACTTTGTCCACTGTCTGCTCCCCAAGGCTGAAGGTCTTACTGGGGACTTGAAGGTTCTGGGGGGACACTCGCCTCGCTCTGGGGAAGCAGAGACAAATGGAGAAAGCTGTGACACGGGTCTGATGCAGCTGGATCTGTGCTTGCTTCGAGCTCAGTTACGTGGAACCAAACTGCTGGATGCTCTGAGAATCTACCGGCAAGGTAAGACGCATGAGGTGTGTGGGCTGAAGACCCACGTCCATCGATCTGTGACCTTTATTTGAGGGCAATATCTAAAAATCTATGAAGAGATTCGAAATTTCACCTCGCAGAGATCCTGACGTTTTGGGTTATCTTGTTCTTTTCTGAGGGTTTGTTGACCTTTTTAAAGTTTGCAAAGACTTTTCTAACGCTGGCGGTGTGAACATCATCATTAAATGTATTCATCTGTTTCTTTTGTGCTGACTGACTGCTTTATAAACATTGCATTGAGGTCAATTAAAAGTTCACCAAAATGTGTCTGAAATATTTGCTCCCGAACCCATGAGTCACTTTCTTCTGAGTTATCTGGAAAACATTCTGAAGATAAGTGACTCACTGATGGTCTAATCATTGGCTCTGCTGAAGCTCGGTGGATTCCTGGAAGCACTCGGTCGGACACGCATCTCTCACTCGTGTTGTGTGACTCTTCCTCCCTCAAGGTTATCCCAATCATCTGGTCTTCTCCGAGTTCCGCCGTCGGTTTGATGTACTGACCCCACAGCTGACGAAGAAACATGGGAGGAACTACATCGTAACCGACGAGAGGAGGGTGAGTGTCCCATTATCGTGTGTTTGTGAGCGTGTTGTTCCTCCGTGAGCTCTGCTTAACTCCTCCTCCACAAAGCTCTTCTGTGTGATTGATTATGACAGTGCTGAGGGCAGAGAGCCGTGTTGTTGATTAATGGGCTGTATCACACATCTTTCTCCTCTTTATCTCAGGGCCGCTGTGGTGACAGGGCAATAAAGGCTTTAATCAGAGGCCAGAGTGACGACTCTATCAGCAGCATCCTGTCCTGTCACTGACCCTGTTTCTGTTATTGAGTCTTAAAGGGCTCTGGGCTTTATTGTGAAGATCTGAATATTTTAACA
>JBAJNP010010366.1:0-16542 GCA_036877545.1 Yasuhikotakia modesta
GTTCAGAAAACACCGGCCAATTAAAGTGCATATGGTATGAAAGGAGGAGGGCCAAACAAATTCAGAGCGCTCTGGACAATCACAGTGTAGACGTATGAAAGTAGGAGGGGTCAAACATTCAGAAGAATGGAGCAGCGTGATGTCTGGAGGTTCCACAGCAGATGAGGTTTCAGTCATAAAACCATTTTGTTGGGAGATAAATTTAGGCTCAGAGATTCAGTTGTGCGGTTATTGCTGTAAAGTAATGGAGGCAAATCTGCTGATGTGCAGAAATTGGGTAAAACTGCTTTCTGATACCATAAAATGAATTTGGAGTGTGAACACTTTGCAGTTGGATCGGTAGCATACACTAATTTGACTGGTTCTTCGGACATATAGAAACGGAACCGTATGTGTTTCATAGACGCTGCTCAAGATTAAACTGAGAATTGAGTGTTTCACTCAATAAGAAATCTGAAAGATTTGAAACTGATTGTAACTGGTTGTTTAGTTACAGGAAATGTTGCCTGCAGTTATCAGACAGCACAAGACTGTAAAAACATCAGGAAAACAGTGTTTAATGGTGTATTTGATGTGGGCTTTTTTAAAAGTTGGACTATATTTACCTTGACACACGCAGATGAGACACAATCTGTTTGCATGAACTGATAGGCTGTGGGGAAATTCATTTAAAAGACAATTTTTAAGAGTTTCATCTTTTTTAAGGCACAACATGATGTGTTTCATATCACAGCGCCCCCTGTAGGACATCATATTTGTTTCATTATTGGAAATAGCTACTTTAGATTTTCTGCTGATCTTAGTTTAGCTGCGCATATGGTGAGTGGGAGTGAGTTTGTATGATTTTATTATTATAATTGGTGCAATTAATGGTGCGTTTAAATGCTTGTAGGTACCATATGACATTTGTTACATAAATGTTCTCTGTGAACTTGCAACACTAACAATTACAAACCTTCAGTGTGAGAATGAAGCAGAAATAATGTAATGAGTCTGATTTTGGTTCCTTAATGATTTAACCAACAGATCCTTCAGTACGTCAGGAATAACTCACACAACAGTCTGACTGGGTCGTGATGACAGTGTTAGATAGCAGGGCTAATTTTGTCACAGATTTTCCCATCTTAGCTTTAATGTAGAAATGATAAGATAACCTGTCAATAGCTTCATTAGCATTGATCGTTTCTTGATTGATTCATTATTGATTCTTTCTTCACCACACAGAACCAAACACACAAATAATGAACGCAGCTTCCTCATAGTCAACATGGACTGATACTGGGAGAAGATACAAATGCAACTGTTTGTATCATCACCATCTAAACCACAATTCTCCTGTATTTGCTGTGAGAACATCTGAACATTGAGTATTAAAAACATCCAGTTTTTCTGTTGTATTAACGTTATTGCTTACCAAAAAATTGTTTAATTCTTTAATGGTTTTAAAATGTCCCACTAACTTAAGAATAACAATATTTTTAGATATTTGATATACAACATTAACGTAACGTTCCACCAATATTATTGCAAGAACAGATCTGATAACTTTGAGAGAACGTATGTCAGCAGTCTGAGAATGTTTCATCATATGTAAACATCATCTTGTGTTTTATTGTTGTTTTAAGTCGTGCAGTAGCTGGAAATTCTGCTGCAGTGAAAGTCCAGCGCTCACTAACCAGCTGAGCCCGAGTTCATCACAGCCTATAGATTTTATTAAGACTGAATCACACGTTTCCTATTTTGACCAGCGGAGATTTAATTGCATTTGGTCCTGCACACCAAACGCCGGCCGGCGACTGTTTTATTACATCTGTAGGAAGTGATATGATTTAAAGTTCTGGAGGTTTTTCAGTGGAGCGACTGCAGACAGTGTGAGTCAGCGTGTTTGGTGTTTATCCTCCAGTGGCCTGCTGTCACTGCAAGCACACAGTTTTTTCCTTGTCGCGTCATTACCGGCTAATGTGAAAAAACAGAAACTGTTCCAGCGAGGAAACAGGAAGCAGTTTTACGGTGGAACGAGGTAGATGTGTTAACCTCAACCTCTGACCTCCCTGACACTTTTTTAATATTATTGTAATATTCAAATATAATCCTGTCACCTCTTACGCTGTATATGATTCTCTTTTTGCCTCAAAAGCAACACAAGATAAATGCGTTTAAATGCGCATCAATGTTTAACCAGCACAGATTTTAAAATCAGTAAAATTCGAATGATCCTCAGTTTGTAACGTTTAAACTTGATTTTCTTTGTTTTTATATGTGTTTAAATTAATGAAGACGTTGATTTAAAGCCATATATTTTTATGTTTTTAGCATCCAGGCTTGTCTGGGGCCTTTGATTCTTTACTGCGTTCCACTGTTTTTCTCTTCCTCAGAATAACATGTTTATGGTTACGGGTCTTTGAAACAGAACTTAATAGCTTGTTCTTCATGTCTTTGGTCTGTTGTTAGCCTCAGTTTATAGCACAATTGAACTGGGGATTACCCCGTCCCCTGGGGGGAAGAAAAGCACATAAAGCACTTCTGAAAACTGTGCATACCCCAGAAAACATCCTCTGATGCATCCTGCATCACTTTCTGTGACTGCATGTCGCAGCTGCATCTTTATGAATAAGCGTTCTGGTGGGGAACCGCGCATCACTGCATGCATTGTTAAACATAATGTTTGATTCGATGCAGTTCCTGAAACGTTTTCTAGCCCAAAATGCATCTTTTTGTTTAAAGAATCCATAAATTAGAATTTAAAAAATGTGATTTATCACATTTACAGCCATTTCTAGCCGCTCCTTACGTTCGTCTCTTGCGTCTTATGCAGTTTTGTGAGGCTGACGGAGGTTACAGTCTAACGGTACAACTGCAGGTTCGACAGTTCTGATGCCTATCCTCAGCACAGATGGGCCGTCGGCAGGGATGCAGGGATCTGACATTGTTGCATTACCCCTGCACCTGGTTTTCCAAAGCGGTATTCCGACAGAACGCAGCACGGATCTGGTATACACTCACGAGGCCCTGCATCCATCGTCAGAGGTCTTTTAAAACGTCCTTTATGATGACAACTTATTCAGAAACGTCCCAGCCTCCACTCGCCCCATCACTCTCTCACTCTCTCTCCCTGTGGAGATCTATGTCTCTCTCTCTCTCCCCAACCCCCTCTCGTCGCACTTCCCTGACCCTCCCCCCCACAGCTGCACACTCCGTGTCCTCCTCATTCTCGCCGCCGCACGCTCATACGCGCTCACGTTAGCATGCTAAGCACACTCGCTATTGCTTCATGCTTCCAAAAGCTTTTTCCAGCTGCCGTTTGGGTAAATAAACCAAATAATGAAAAATCATAAATCAGTGGAAAACCCCATTTAAGCAGTTTTATCCCTCCTTAAAACTTACAATGTGAATTTTAATATTAATAAACATTTATTTAAATTAAAATAAATCAATTTGCAGCGATCACAGTGTATAATGTATATGTGAAGATCTATGGATAACATTACACCTTATTTTCCTATTAATATTTTATGATTTTTACTATGTTCATTTTATGTTGAGATTTTTACAACGTTGCATTGTTTCAAATCATCTTTACATATAAAAATACATAAAAACAAACAATAATAAAGGATATTTTTTATGTTTATATAACATTATAAAATGTAAATAAATAAAACTAACACTCGAATAACAAGGATGCATGTCTTGATGTTGCTGCATGCGTTTGTATTGCGATCACTGTGTGGGTACATTAACGCCTGCAGTACGATGTGAGGACAGTTTTATTGCAGGCACAATGTCACATCCCACCCTGCACCACCCACCCATCTGTAACATCAGCGGTTCTGTCAGGCTGCTCTGAAACAATGCATTCTGGGTAAAACACTATAGAAATAAAACTGAGTTTAATAAAACCGAACTCCAGCTTTCTGACAACATATTCAGCAGCATTCAGCAAACCAGACTTTCATTTTTCATTACATTCATTGGTTATTGGAAACGGCGCGTGAGCCGGTGGGGTGTGTTATAAATTCTGGGTCACTAAATCTCGTGAGTAACATAATAGAGTCTCGCAGAATCAGCTCAATATAAGATGGTAAATAGCAGCGGGAAGAAATTTCATTTCACCCTGACAGCATAAAGGCGAGACCCTCAATAATTCAGAGGGAAATATAAGGGTGGGATTCCAGTTTAAATCAGTTCACTCAGATTTACACCAAGCTGTGTTTGCAGGAAACATTCCTGACTTCTGCAGAGCCGAGCCAATTACCCGGAGCAGCGACCCCCGGGGTCTCGCAGAAATAGGGCAACAGGGTGTTCTGGTGGGATTTGTCACAATCTGATTCAGAAATCATAGTGGCCTTACATAACGCACACCCAGACAACAACTTTAGGTTGTAAGAACGTTTTCATTGGATGTTCTGAAATATGTTCTAAGAATGTCCCAGTTTAGATATTATATTAACATCATTGCTGGTTTATAAGTATTAAAAATATTACGTTTTCCAAATCAGCTGTTGTTCATAATTTTGCATTATGTTGTGTCTGTGTTGTATTATTAATTCATTTCCTGTTTTATTTTAAGAAGTTTTTTGTTACCTGAGGTCTGAAATGAGATCCGCCTGAAACTACCGTGTATGTGAAACTCAGTAAACATTTACTCTGCTGTGTGTCACCAAAGTACCAGCGGATGAAAATACAGAAAACTGATATGAAGCGATCTGATGACTTCAGTAACATTCTGTATGTGGGTCTAAATATAATATAACTGGTTTATATTATTCAAACCATTAAAACCAGTATCAATTATTAGCTGTGTGCTCAGATTAATATAGCTTTGAGTTGCTTTATGCTAATCACAGACAGACAGACATATATACAGTCATATATACATACATTTATACAGTCTAAATATAGCAGATCTATATTTGGGTGGCAGTGTAAGAAGGGTCACTTTGTCCTGCTGGTACCAGAAGCTAAAGGACGTTTGTTTTGTGAATTGTAAGCAAAGGCTTTATTTTGCTCTTCAATCCTATATGAATGAACCTGAGCACTGATCAGATGTAAAGCCTGAATTCACTGTAAGTCACTTTGGATAAAAGTGTCTAAATCTGATGTCGTCAAATTTAGTTTGAGGACATTTTCAAGTGATAAGTATATTGATTTTTAAAAAAGTCTACAGGTTACAGATTTTAAATTTGTGTGAGTAAATGAAGACAAAAACTATTCCAATATAAATCAACAATCTGTTTTACACCCACGTGTTGTTAAAGTGCACCAAATATATTTCTAAAACAAATGTCAAAATCTTTTCTCTAGCACTGAATCTCTTCCTGTCACTCAACGACAAACCAGATGAAATGAGATATAAAAGGTTTATTTTAAGCCCGACTGTGACCCCAGTCGAATTGTGGAAGATTTATTGTTTTCAGACTCGTCCCCCGGACCTTATCTGTGCCTCCCAGCTTTGTAGACACAAAATGTGTCTTCCAAAATCAGCCATCAAGCACCCACACACTCTCACAGTCTCGCTGGTAGGAAGCTAAATTCAGCGCTCATGCTCAGAACCCACTGGGCCTTAGATCTGTTGCTATAGTGTTTTGTGAAGGTCATTAGAGACTCGTCCTGCGGTACAGACACACGCAACACAGGGGACAGGAACAGTCACTAGCCTGTGAGAGAAGAGGCAGGGGGGGCAGAAAAAAGAACCAGGAGGCTAAACGTTAGCAAGCCTGATGAGACAACAGGAGAGCTGAGCTTTCTTCAGCTGTCATTCTGCTTTGACGTGTTTCTCCCGTCCCGGGAAACGCTAAAAATCTGGCAGCTAAAATGTGGAATCAATAAACATTTGGCATCGAGCTAAAAGCAGACATCAGACCTCACCTCTGCTGGTGGGGGGGGGGGACTTTACTCTCATTATCTGATGACAGGAGGATGGAAATAACCTTTGCATAAATTAAACGATGTTAGCTGAGGATCAGTCTGACGATGCATCCATCACATTTGGCAGACGGTTATGTCTAGCCTCACTGTGAAAATACGGTTTAAAACATCCAGCGTACAATTTTAGGTTATAAGAACGTTCCTGTAGCCATTTTTTTAATAACATTTAGGACTTAAGAACATTTTTGATATGATTTAGAAATATTGAAAACATTATTGATAACGTTTGGAGAACATTCTCCAATGTTTTGTTATAGCTCTCTGTTAGCTGAGTATATTGAGTGTTTTTGTTTGTTTGTTTTTTATTAAATGTGTATTTTTCTGATTACAAAACAAACAACTAAAAATGGATAGAAACATGAACAGGAATGGGAAACAGTTGAGACTGAGTTTAGATGTTAACACTGTGTTTTTCTCTGTAAAATATAATATCTGCACAATTTCTTTCATTACATTTTTATCACAGCTCAATAGACATTAAAAGCCTGTTTGAGATGTTGATAAAAACAGCAGCTGAACATCAGTTTTCATTTCACTGGCAAAATCAATAGCTCTTCTTTTTCACAAGCAACTGTAAAATCATCAGATTTTATCATCAGAGACCATTTTCACACCATCGGTGTTTGTTTGTTTGTTTTTAAATAAAGGCAGATGGGATTACAAATTGGTTCCTGGTCCCAACAAACAATTTTAGGTTGTAAGAATGTTTTCCTTTAAGTAACCAAAACATTAAACATGTTATTTTAAATGTTCTAGGAATGTTTAAAACATCAAATTAACATTATTTCTTTTATAAAATGGTATTCAAACTTTTTAAATTCTGTTCATTTTTAAAACGCTCCAGTAACAACGTAGCATCTTTAGCATATATGACATTTAATGTTATTATTAAACATCATATATTTAACGCTCATATTTAACTCTCTAGTAACGTTACTGAAACATTGTTTTAATAGCTTTCAATCTACTATGGGGGAGGGTCTATGGCTACACATGATGACAACTTCCTGTTCTGTCCGGTGTGCGCTGGCCACAGCTAATCTAAGAAAGCCCTGCAGCTATCACCAATTCTCAGTCCAATATATGAACACGGCTTAATGATATTTTACTCTCTTCTCATCTGCAAACTTGGGATTTGATTAGTTTATTAGGCTGCCCTACTTTGTCCCAGAGAAATAGGAAAGTAGTCCTCTTGTGTTTCTGAAAGCCAGACGCTATGAAAAATATGTTCTGCTGACATCAAGTGTTTCTCGCTCTGTTATTTTGTCATCATTTTGCTCTTGAATGAGTCACTGAAAGTCACCAGAAACAGCAGCACCATCAAATCTAAACTGTCTTTATTTTTTAACTTTATTTTAAATTGTTGATCTATGCATACAATTATATTTTAAGTCATGTGCCCTCATGATTAAAATCAGTACTTTTACTCTGGAACCATGGACCCTCTCTGATGACATCATTAGCCACGCCCCCCATTGGTAGTCTGCTTTGAAACAGCTACTTTTGTAGAGCCAATCAAAGCTCAGTATAAACTCAAGCCACGCCCCACATTTCCCTATTTCATTCTCAATTATGTCACGCAGATGGACAAAGAATAAATCTTGTGGAACGCAGGGGTCTCGTATAACCCCCTGGGGTTTATTTTTACAGTAACGTCCAGGTGGATGAAAATTATCTCACTTATTACATGGCTGCTTGCCACATAAGTAAATAATTGAGCACTAAACATTGATTTGAGATTAAATGTTTCATTATTTTATTACAGTAGCTGGGATGATGGTCTGATATCACTTATTCCTCACACGTGAAGACACTAATAACAAATATCTGAGCGCAGGCTGGCATGACTGACCAATCAGAATCAAGTATTCCTGTGAGCCTTATGATCCAAACTGATATCATGGAAAATGTAACTATTTTATAAACTGGTGATTTTGTATGAACACATTTTTCAGAAAAAACAAGTATAATATTGCACAAAAACATACAAATGAGGCTGTACACATATATATGTATTATCTACCACATTGCTAACATGTAAAATAACTATGAGCTGCCATCAGATTGTGTGGATAATTGTTTTTAAGAGGAAATTCTAAGCATTGTTGTTGTCGTCTCACAGGCTAAGGACAGCGATGATGATGAGGAAGTCGTTCATGTGGATCGAGACCATTTTATGGATGAATTTTTTGAACAGGTAAGATTCACAGAATATCATACAGCAGATGCTGGTGATGTCACAGATGCTAGTGATGTTGATGTTAGAGATGCTGGTGATATTAGAGATGCCTAGTAATGTCAGTGATGCTAGTGATGTTAGTATGTTAGTGATTTCAGAGATGCTAGTGATGTTAAAGTTGTTAGTGATGTTAGAGACGCTAGTGATGTGAATGTGAGTGACACTGTGTGATGCTCTTGGGCAGGTGGAGGAGATCCGCGGCTGTATTGAGAAGCTGTCAGAGGATGTAGAACAGGTGAAGAAACAGCACAGCGCCATTCTGGCCGCACCCAACCCTGATGAAAGTGAGTCAGCCAATCAGCATTCAGCGTCATTCAGCATGCAGTGTTACTGTGCACATGCATTCATGGGGAACATTAATGAATAAAGCATGCATGCTTAAATATAAAATAATATAATATTTTGCTGAGAGTATTTGCTCCAAGAAAATTTAATTATTATCCAAAAACATGTTTTTTCCTTAGCAGAAAGGTAAATAAATATAGACAAAATATAAAGTTATGAATTTATGTATGAAATGGCGTAAGAGTAAGAAAAGAGACAGATTCGTTTTTTGAGGGGTTGAACATTAAACACTGTGTAAAATGTAAATCAAATAAAAAGTGTTACAGACACAGTGACAACGCAGAATTATCAGAGAGGAATGTATGGTGTTTAAAAGCACAGGCTGTGTGACTTCACTGCAGTGCTGTGGTATGATATATGAGATCACTGGATGAAAAAGCACTACTTCAATAGCATTTGTGCCGCCCACTCTACAGGAGGCGTTGCCACCACACTGCTGCTAGTGTGTGTTACATCAAACCCACACACCTCACGGCGCGCCAACCCACACTCCATCTACAAGCCCTGCATCTACAAACTCCTGCTCACCTCAGCTCAGCAACAATTCTCAATTATGCTAAATGTCCAGGAGTAAATTTACTGTGTTCTCCCAGACTGACGTATGAGGTCATTCTCACACAGCTTTAGAACGTAGTTTAATCTTTAGAACGTTTAGAACTTTTAATTCCTTCCTTCAAACCCGTGAGGTACTTAAACATTGATTTCAAATTTATATTAAATAAAGTTTATTTAAATTTACAAAACTGTTAGTAAAGCTAACGCACAATTTTGTTGTTGGGAGAAATTTATTTAGTAAACAGAAAGACTTCAGACAGAACTGTTAATAAAAGGTTAAAGTTATGAAACATATCTTTGTTTTCATAACTGGGGTATTCAGTACAAATAGACAACAGGGGAAAGCTGCTATAAATTAGACTAGAAATATATTTTAAATATGAATATGAAAAATTATTATGTGCAAACAAAAATGTCTACAAGCGATTCTGTGAAATGCGTCTCACCAAACAGAGCAGAACTGACAAAAGTCTATTTCTGTGCAGGGCCAGAAGTTTTACAATACAGATTATTTTGACTTATGTTTTTATTTTTTGCATGAAGGCCCTAAGAGGCCCAAGCGTGTTCAGAAAGCCACAGCCTACGGATGACTCAGCCACTATAGATAAACCTCCAACAGATGATGTCATGTGTTGGACAAACTCTTGACTCAGTTACAAACTGCAGAAGTCTGTATTCCGCATGCATGCATGTAATGCATGTTATTTTATTCTGTTGCATGTCATTTATTTTCAATGCATGGTTTCTTTGTTGCATGCTTGTGTAAGAACATCATTTTCCTTTCTGTTTTTCTTTTCTTTGGCTTCCTGCCTGTTTTCACGCCACATGAAGGAATCGTCCTGGGAATCCCGTGGAAGTTGAGTGTCTGTCTGAAGGAATTAAACAATTCCTGAAGGAATAATTCAGCAAAAAAATTAGATTCATCATTGACTCCTCATGTTGTTCCAACCACCTTCTGTGAAACACAAAATGTGGACGAACATCCGAGCTGTTTTTCTTCCTATACAGCAAAAATGGATGATTCATACGTCTGGGATCTTAAAATGACAAATATGCACCACAGATATTTCATAAAAATAGTCCAAACATCTCATGCATTCCCTGGAGACCAAACCCACAAGTGTGGTACCAGTTGCGCTACAGAGACATAAATATACCACAGCTTTACCATCCAAATTCTGTGTCTATCGTCCTTTAAAGGACTAAAGTTCATCCTAAGATTCATTCTTTCTTCTCATGGAAGAAAAAAATATGAATTTGGAATAACATGGGGGTCAGTAGATGATTTCAAAATGTTCATTTATCCCTCCAAAATATCCCCTAACATCCGTCTGTTGTCCTCCTCATGTCTTTAAAGTAACATGTAGCTGCTTAGATCCGTAAGCAAGAGATTTACTCCACCCTTCCCCAATGATACAGCAGTACTGTGATCGTAGTAACATTTCAGTTCCTGGATGCTAATTCACAACATCTACACGCGCGTTAGCAGCCCATGTTCTGCCATCACCACTATAAATCTCAAGCATTTACCAGAGTTTATATATTATTTATGTGCATTTGTTATACTTTGTTTCATTATCATTTGTTATTGCATTTACACTAGATTCTAGACTCTATTACATGCTTGGGCTTAGCAATGGATGTAAATCTAAAAATGTAAGGCTAAGGCCATCTTGGGACTGCAATCTGAATTTTTTCCTCTCTACTGCCATCTCTGTTCAAAACATAAAACTGCGGTTTACACACTGCTCAAACCATATCCCATAATTATAAACTTACAGTTGTGAATCAGGTAAGATCAGAATATCGTGTGGAAAACAGATCTGTCGTGGTCTTTTTTAATTCCATTTGTAAATGAAACAAAACCAGCTTGCTAAGATCAAATTGTTTCTTAGTTTACTTCATTTTTTCAACCTTTATATTTTTATATGTGCCAGGTTTCTGTCCTCAAACAGTAATAAAGAAAAACAATCAAAATTATTTTTCAAAATTCCATAATTTCATATTTTTATAGGAAACCCATTAAAGTTTGTATACATCATTTAATTCAATTTTATTTATATAGCGCTTTTCACAATCCACTTGTTGCAAAGCAGCTTTACATTAAACAAAACAGAAAACAAGAATTCAGAACAATTATAGCACAGTATGGTATAAAACCACATATTTAAATAGTGTGAAAAATTAAAAAGTGTGACAACAAACATGCAAAATCAATCCCTCCAGAGATAAAGGCTGATGTGATAAACAGACGCAGAGCATTTATCTGCCTGTAAGGACGACAACGCTGCTGCGTGCATATTAGCATGTTAACTCAGCGACAGTGGATACGTTACATTTCTGCTCAATCGATGGACAGATAAACTGGCCACACCCTGACGACAGCTTTAACAGACATGAGTGACTGACAACGCCATCCCTCGTGTTACAGGAATAAACACTTTTTTACACAAACGCTTTTTGTAAACCATTTTGTAATGTAAATATTATAAGCATGATTTTTGCTGCTTAAAGACACGGAACATTTGAAAGTTATAGGGTTAATATGAAATAATGAAAAGGCATTAGAAAATAAATTGAAAAATAAATGTTTCTGTATAAAGTTATATTGGCATGGCATGACTGTTCTCCACCAATCGGCTCACGTTTGTAGCATCTGCCCCGTCCATACAATTTAACCTTAGGACAAATCAAGAATAATTATCAGCCAATCAGAGACTGCTGTGATTTTTAAGTGCAGTTAACTATTCCCTACGATGAAGCAACACTGATAGCTGCACAGCAGAAAATGTCACGGTCACCAAACATTCAGGCTGGAGAAATGAAAGTATTGAGGGATTAGATTAGTGAGGAACGTGGGGTGTGTAGGAGGAGAGACTGAACGCCACTGCAGTATCCATCAATCAACACATGAGTCTGCAGTCTCAACACGCCTCACAGTTTAACCACACGGCCGATTCTCTACAGCACACAGCAAAAATCACCTGTCTGCTCAGCCAATACAAACGTTCTTGAAATATTGGGTAATGTTCTCCAAAGCGGTCAGAAACGTTCTTGCAGTATTGCTGCTAGTAGAACATTTTTGGGTTCCTCAGTGGCATATGATGGCATGGTTAGTGGAGCGTTTTAAAAACTTACAGAATGCAAAGAAACGTATTTCATTTTTGTGTTTCTCTCAACAGAGACCAAGCAGGAGTTAGAGGATCTCACAGCTGACATTAAGAAGACGGCTAATAAAGTGCGCTCTAAATTAAAAGGTATAAAACTGACTAACGTTCTGAGAACGTTCACTGTTTGCTGGATGATCATATTGTGAGCAGTTCTCAAAGCATGAATTCTAGGCCTGTCCCACATGTTTGATAAACCAGCCCATGCAGGACACAATCTTGTGCAGACCTCCATCAGAAATAAATCTCAGTTCAATATTTCATTGTGTTTTGTAGTGGACAATAACATATATTATCCTTCAGAGATTAAGACAAACTTTGTTTGTACTTTTATTTTGGCAGCGCCATCAACCAGTTACTTTTGTGTCATCAGTCATGTGATAATGTGCTAGTTGCTGTGAAACCTCTGTAACCAGGGCAAGATGGTTGCTAAGTGAAATGTGAATCTTTAGAGCGTGTTAAAGAGGTTACATTTACCGTATGCTTTATATATGCAGGACGTGAATGAATTAAATTTGTTTCTTTGTTTCTCAGCAATCGAACAAAGCATCGAGCAAGAGGAGGGTTTGAACAGATCGTCTGCAGATTTGCGAATTCGTAAGACACAGGTATGTGACAAATTATAACAGGAAGAAAATCAAGTCTGACGCAGCGCCCTGCCAAAACCTTATTTGCAATCATTTATTCATTTGGCAGATGATTTTAGCCAAAGCCACTTACAGTGAATTCAAAGCATATATTTTTATTTAGTACTTGCATGTGCTGCTAACACAATGCTCTACCAGTTGAGCTACAGGAATGTTTAGAAATGCAATGATTATTCATCTACTGATAATTAAAAAATTAAAAATAAATGATAAATAAAAATTCAATTCATTGCCAATAAACACATCAAGGAAACACTTAATGATACAAATGACTATTATAACTAAGGGTTTTCTTAAATTTACACAAATGCTTTAATTTTTTAAAGGCAGAGACAGACACACTTCCTGTGACCTCTGCCCTCCAAATGTGAAACACTCCCTCATTAGCGCCCTCTGCTGTTCACAAAAACAACAGCAAGACGTGTGGTCATCTCTAATACTGCAGCAAATGAGGACAGTTTTTACAGCCACTGATTTTAGCCACTATATTATCAAACACAACCTAAACAGCTAAATGTACTTCCCTCTCCCAAAAAATCCTCATCTGACTCCGCCTCACCTCCACCTGTGTTTCACAGCATTCCACACTGTCCCGCAAGTTTGTGGAAGTAATGACAGAGTACAACACCACGCAGTCCAAATACAGGGATCGGTGCAAGGACCGCATTCAGAGACAACTGGAAATCAGTAAGTCCACGAATCCACACACACACACACACGCTTTTTAATAAATTAATGTTTCAACTTATATTAAAATGTATAAATTCTGCTTAAGATGACAAATCATCTAACAGGGTGTTTTAAAATCATACAGAAATGTACTGGCAATATCAGGCACTAGTTTTAAAGAATGACTCTGATATTAAAACCTGTAAAACACAGTGTTAACGTTAGCCTAGCACCCACTGTATTGACACGACACCTTGTGCCTCTAATTGCTTTAATTAGCCGGCAGAACAACCACCAATGAGGAGCTGGAGGACATGTTAGAGAGCGGGAAACTGGCCATCTTCACTGATGATGTGAGTTTAGCCCCGTGTCTGACTGAAGCACTGGCTCCCAGTTTAATGTTCAAAGTCAAGTGCGTATGAGCCATTCCTGTGATGCTTGTTCAACAGAGGTCACATCATGGTCCATGGAAACATAATTGGCACATTATATCTGTACAACGTTTCTGTTGTGTTTATAATAGAATTATTTTGTATATATTTATTATATGATGAAAAATCTCTGTGAAAGCATGTTTAATTCTTTGTGGAACAGATCAAAATGGACTCTCAGATGACCAAGCAGGCGCTGAACGAGATCGAGACCCGACACACTGAGATCATAAAGCTGGAGAACAGCATCCGTGAGCTGCACGACATGTTTGTGGACATGGCTATGCTGGTGGAGAGCCAGGTAAATCTGCATTCAACGCACGTCTGATCACATGACCGGAGACGGCGGAAAGTGTTTACATGACATTGTTATACGGTGGCATCGCGTTCAATTATTAGGACGAGTGTCTAGCTCAAGGGCACAGCGGCGATAGCTCAAGGATAGATGCTTGCTAGGCCTGAATGTGCAGCTAGGCTACATGTTTTCTAGGATAAAAAGCACAAATGCTAAAATGTTTTTTTCATATTTATCATATAACAAAAAACATTCTGCTGTTACCGCAAAAACCTTTTGAATAATGTGGAGTTTTAAGAAAACTTTAAGAGAACACCAGCCATGAGAACGTTTCCTCTGGGTTGTCTACACATACTGACTACAAGCGTGTGTGTTTGTTAACGCATCTGTTTTGTGTCTTCAGGGAGAGATGATCGACAGAATTGAGTATAATGTGGAGCACTCTGTGGATTATGTAGAGAGAGCCGTTTCTGACACCAAGAAGGCTGTCAAATACCAGAGTCAGGCACGCAAGGTAAAACACGCTCCCATGATTTATGTCCTGTATGAGTGCTGTATGAGGAACATGCAGGAGTTCTGTCATGGCTGTCACATTAAGATGTCACATATAAGATTTAAAGGCGTTGTTCACTCAGGGATCGTCACAAAACGCTCGTCCTTTATTCAAGGGACGTTTAAATGCACAAATGCGTGTTGCTACAAAGGTTTATTTCTTCTGAACAACACAGAGGAGAAAGTTCTATAGTGACTGACAGCCCCATTTACATTTATTGTATGGAAGAATGAATTAAAGTAAATAGTGACCAACACTTTCACTGTGTAACATTCTGACATTAAAAGACTTAAAATGTTCATTTATGGATAAAATAGTTCTCAACAAAAACAAGGATTTTGTGATAATCCCTAAACACTCCTACAACCTGTCCCTGTATTAAGGCTGTTTTAAACCCTGAATTAAGGCAATGTTGCACTGAACTGAGGTGCCGGTGACACAGTTTGTAGCGATGCTGTGCTAGAAATTTTACAGCCAATCACTGCTTAACCAGAAAACTATCATCAGTTTAAATCATAAGATTATTGTATTGATTAAAATCATGCAAGACAGCACATTAATAGCATTTACAGCCGTACAGTGTGAAACACAGATTATTTTCTGACCTGGGATAACGTAGCACAAAGTTTGTAACTGTGAAGCACATTTACCCAGAATGCTCACGGGTGCAAAACGTCCAGCAGGATTTTGTCAGCATCCAGTGTTTTCTGCAGGGCTGCTGTTTGTTTAATGGCCATTGCGGTGTTGGGACAAAGACCTATTGCTGTAGTTTCCAAAAGACATGAAAAAAGAAGCTGGTGCAGTTTTCTGATGGTGGCTCTGTGTGCCAACACTGAACGGAGGAGCAGGAATACTGTGGAGGATGGATATGGAGACAGTCTGGGAATTTATTATGCTAATGACTATTTGCAGATTGACATGTTTCTTCAATTAGAATGATCCATATTCATTTCCATTAAAGTTATGTAAACAAATAAATGTATAATTGGTCTAGATTAGATGTCACTGTGTATGGCTTGTTTTCAAAGGTTTGTTTACATGTCTCTCTCTCTCTCTCTCTCTCTCTCTCTCTCTTTCTCTCATTTTCTTATTCTTTCTTTTCTCTCTCTCTTTCTCTCCCTCTCTTTTTCTTGTTCTTTCTTCTCTCTGTCTCTCACTCTCTCTTCCTCTCTCGCCCCTGTAGAAGAAGATCATGATCATCATCTGCTGTGTTATTTTGGGAGTGGTTTTGGCGTCTAGTATCGGAGGAACCCTGGGCTTCTAAACGTCACAGAACAACAGTGGAGAGCTGAGTGTTTATCCACTTCAACACGGATAAGGAAAAGGGGGTTGGGTTAAAACCAATATTTACAAGCATACAATTAAAAAATAAACAACGGAGGAGATGTTATGTACTAGCTGATTTAAATATATACAAAAGTGGGTTCAAATAAATATAATATTTACAAACTGTACATGTAAATGTATAGAACATAAAAGCAGCACATGGGTTACAACCTGTAAAGGAATAAAAATCAACGTTTGTTTTATTTTTTTTAGCGTTTTTAGCTTTGGTTTTTGGGGGGGCATCCAGGACAGTGCCAGCATCTGCTAAGTTGTTTTTATGTTCCAGCAGAACATGGCAAAAACCATCATAGCATTAGGAATATTAACCTGCTGACTGCATAGAAGTTCATAGAAGAAACAGAGTCCTGAGTGGTTGCTAACGTTCAT
>JBAJNP010010367.1:0-16540 GCA_036877545.1 Yasuhikotakia modesta
AGACGGTGGAGTGTGTTTGTCAGTCTGGTTGACTGGAACAGGGATCAACGCTTGAGGAAACGACTAACAGGATGGAGAGCTGTGTGTTAATCCCTCAGCTGTTCATCTCATGCTGTCAGATCTGAGGTGTGGATTACAGGGAGGGCTGAGGACTGTTTCTGTGGACTGTAGGGACACTGGTTGTGTTTGACTGGACTGTGTGTGTTTGACTCCAGTGGAGTTTCATGCACTTAGTGTTTATTAACTCATGCTGGCTGCAGCGCATGCGCATCTGCCTGCGATGCAGCCACAGGTCTCAGTGGGTGTCACAAAAACTCTCACATCCACACATACATCCTGCTAACAGCACATCTCTCTCTCTCTCTCTCTCTCTCTCTCTCAGGGGAGCGTTCTCTGAAGTCTTCATGGTAAAAGAAAGAAAAACAGGGAAACTTTTTGCCATGAAGTGTGTTAAGAAGAAAAACAAAAGGGATGTTAATCTGGAGAATGAGATCACTGTGTTGAGAAGGTGAGACAGTCACTCCAAACACAGACAAAATCTCTTGTCACCATCTGAACTGTGTGTGAAACTGCTGTACAATTATACAGTTAAAAACACTTTTATAAAGATAAAACTACTGTTTTGTTCTCATTTAGGATAAAACATGACAATGTTGTTGGTCTGGAGGATTTCTATGAGGGTCGGACACATTATTATCTTCTGATGCAGCTGTGAGTAACTGTTACTGTCTGTGAGTGTCTGTGAGATTGGGGGAGTTCTGAGGGAGTTCTGCTCCGTGTCTCTGCAGAGTTTCGGGGGGTGAGTTGTTTGAGCGGATCCTGGAGCGGGGTATGTTCTCAGAGAGAGACGCCAGTCTGATCATCACACAGCTGCTGGAGGCTGTCAGTTACCTGCACAAGAGCGGCATAGTGCACCGCGACCTGAAGGTATCTCACACTGACACACCTAAACGTTCCTCTAGCGTTTTATCAACCGTCCTGTTAAAGCTGAGATGCTGTTGAAATAGTACTGAGAAGTTCTCATCTATTCTGGACTGAAGAAAGTTGTATTAAATTCTTTTAAATGACACAATTTGATATGTTGGCACGATCATGTTTTTATTTGAGCACACAGTGAAATATGATATATTATAGAGTAAACGGATTATTATGGGATAGACTGAACGTGTTGTTCTGTTTACAGCCGGAGAATCTGCTATACTTCAGTCCTGATGAAAACTCCAAGATCATGATCAGTGATTTCGGCCTCTCAAAGATGGAGGAGAGCGGAATTATGTCCACAGCCTGCGGAACGCCGGGATATGTGGGTGAGATGATTCATAAACAAGAAACAACATCATTATTAAATACACACATTATTTCAGCAGAAGAGGTGTGTTGTAGAGCCGGAGAGCAGTGATGGGCATCAGTCATTTATTTGTGAGGTAAACAGATGTTGTTCTCTCACAGCTCCTGAAGTGTTGGCACAGAAACCTTACAGTAAAGCTGTGGACTGCTGGTCTATAGGAGTTATCACCTATATCCTGTAAGTACACTGATATCAGTCCCATCAAGAAACTGATCTGAGACCATGTGCTTCACAGTGTTGAATGAAACACAGTCAGACATTTGTTTAGCGAGAACTATAAACTGTATATCAGCATTTGCCGGACTGTTAGAATATGAAACGACACACTGATAAACTGTTTTTGTGTTACTCAGTCTGTGTGGATATCCTCCTTTCTATGAAGAAACCGAGACTCGTCTGTTTTCTAAAATCATGAAGGCACAGTACGAGTTCGACTCACCCTTCTGGGATGAGATTTCTGAATCAGGTTTGTAAAATCCTGATTTTACAAAAATAAGATGTCACAAGTCTGTTGTGATTTATGAGCAACATGTGTTGAGCTGCAGTAATTCATGTTTCATCTCGTGTTTAATTATCGTCTCTTTAGCCAAAGATTTCATCCGCAACATGATGCAGAAAAATCCTAAAATGCGATACACTGCAGAACAAGCCCTGCGACACTCGTGGTGAGTGACTGTCACTACATACAGTAAGGAGTCTGAGGCCTCTTTTACAGTAAGGAGTCTGGCTAAAACAGGAAACAACATCACACTTTTTCCTTTTCCTAAATTTGAACTGACTCTGTCTTGCAGGATCATCGGTAAGACGACCCGTAACCAAGACACCCCAGCACACTTTGCCAAGTCCAGGTGGAAGGTGAAGACATGTTTCATAACAGCTTTGAGTTTGGATGTTGTGGTTTTGCCTCAGTTGGCATTTTGAGCCGATCTCTGTTCTGATTACACAACTAAACTTGAGTTTTATCTGCTGTCTGTAATTGCTTCATCTCTTTTAATATCTGGATCAGACCGGTTCTGCTTACATTCACACACTGATTGTTGTTTGAGATGTTTAAAAGTCTCTCAATTTCTTCTCGAAATCTTCAGAAAACCTTTAGAAATAAAGAGATTTGATGAATCTGTTTAAAACACACTCAACATCTGCATCTCATTCCAGCAAGCTTTCAGGACTGCAGCGGCCGTTCAGCGCATGAGGAGACTACAGATGTCTCACTCTGAGAGCTGTATGAGACAGAACCAGAACCCACCAGCAGTGCCTGCAATCAGGGTCAGCACCACATGCACAGCCGAGTCCATCCACAAGAAGCTGTTTTTAGAGACCCCAGAGTTAAACCACACCATGTCCAGTAACCAGATTAACGTACCGGCCGGTTCTACAGAGCCAAAGAGTGAGTACCACCCAGTTCGGGTCAGTCACAGCGAGACCACCAGTGTCGGAACCCTCACCATTGTTGAGAAGAGCAAACACACGTATCACTCTGAGCCAGCCGATCTGAACGGGTATGTGTGTGTGGACCAGCGTTTTATTGGACCGCATATGCAAAGTAGCATTTAAAATACAAGCGTTTAAAGTTCTACATTAGCTGAAGTTAATAAAAGTTGATAAGTGTGATGCTGCATTTGAAAGGAGTGAATTATGTTTTGATTCAAAATGAAGCAGACTGTATTTTTATTTATAATTATTGTGCATTGATGATCCGTGTAAAGTAAGATTCATGTGAYTCCGACACGGACTCTTTCTGTATGTGTTTGAATTTTTCAGCTATGCCAACAGAGACTCCAGTCATGGACAAAACCTGCAGACTGGAGTTTGTTGTGTCATGTGATTAGCAGCACAATTATAATGGGATTTTGACAGGTGAGTGACTGTGTCAATATTTTGACACTCATTATATGACGGGTGCTAAACTCTCTTTGACTATATCTGATGCCCTTGCAGGTCTGTGAACTTTGGCCCAGCCAGTGGCTGCTTTGTGTGAGTGGGTCCTGCGGTTCTGAGACGGGTGACAGTCTGCTGGTACCGACTGCACTGTTCTGAAACACTGAAGTTTAGGAGAGGACACACGTGTGACGAGTGTTTGTGGTTTAATTCTGTTGTTCTGTGTTTACTGTAGTGTTTGGCATCTGTTGAGTGTGTGATATAACATCACAAGATAAACTACAGCTTCACTGTAAACTTTACATTCTGATTAAGTTCTGATAAAGTTATATAAAGTCTTTTATTTATCTACAGTCAATGTTTATTTTTCCAACGCATAAAATATTATTGTACATGTTTATCCATTATATATTATCTGAAATTATATTATATATTTGTTTCCTATAATTTATAAGGCTGTTTGTCTAAACAAAATCACTTGTTCTATAATCAATAATACAATCAAATATGCCACATTAACTTAATGATTCTTTTGTAAAGACTGGTTATGTTGTTTTTACAGTTGTTATGATTCTCTGCAGAAAGATTTGTTTCTTTAAGAATCCTGAGACACGTCACATTTATTTTTTTATTTGATCTATTTAAATCTGATCCTGTTCACTTTATTGTATATTAAAGATGGCGGTATTAAGACAAAGACATGCTGTGTGTCTAATTCACCACATTCATTTAAAAATTAATGACTGTAAATGAATCGAGGTTCTTGTGTTGTTCAGTGTTTTCTGCAGCAAACACACAAGCATCACGTCTGCTGTGTCAATGCGAGTTGCGCGTGTTGGACGTGTTTCCCAACACTGTCTGTACATGCAGGGCAGAGAGCGCAGCAGTTACTGCATTACAGGTCAAAAGTATCTGAGGTTTCTGGTCGTCTGCAGCCCTGCCAGTGTTTCTCTCACACACACGCAGCTCCCGCAACACAGATGATGCAAAAACTGCAGTTTCAGCATGTTTCACTGCACACATTATATCACAGTCATTCAGGTTACATTGATATTGCAATGTAAATAAAAGCACTTTAGTATATGATTAATCTTATCTCAAAAACATTATTATTACTTTTATTATTACCTAATAAAAGAACCATATAATCTAGTTTCCCAGGGTCTCCTAAACCAGATCAAACCTGTGAAACCTTTATTTTAGTATTTTGATTGTCATCAGAATATAAAATGTTTGCCTTCATTTCTGTTCAACAGAAGTTGTGTGAGGTTTTTTCTGTAATTCATCAGTGACATACAAACAGAGTCAGTAGAGGAAAGGTCACAGCGGTGAGTGATGTGGCAGCTCTAAACAAACTCTTCATGTGTTTCAGCAGCTGTTTATAAGTCCACAGCTCATTTAATCATCCCATAAAACTGATCTGTGAACTTTGAAGCTGTGTGGATTTAGTATTAACTCTTTACACCTGATATTTCTCAGGTTTGCTCGTGTTCTTGTCTCATCCCATCTGTTCACACACGCTCAGCACGTACTGTGACGGTAAACCAGTGTTTTTTTTCACAGTCACAGACTTCTTTACATCTTTGTCATCTTGGCAGATGTGTCTTCATCTCAGCGGCGGGGCTGCAGTCACTCAGATCTCACATGTAACAAACTTGGACAAAGTTGCTTCTCCACTTACATGAATATTCATATTGTGTGGGTTGTGCACAGATTCCCACTGTCCTTAAATAAACCGTCTGCTCTTCAACAGCCGCTGAAATCTGAGGAAATCACTGAAGTGATCATCTGAGTTTCAGCTGCTTACAACAGTAAGTTTTCTCTTCACTGTATATCATTTCTTTTTTAGATTTCATTCTTTCTTCTACAGAATGTTATTATTCTTAAGAAGTTCTTAAATATTAAAACATCACACCAACAAACAGCAGCATTAATAAGAGTAAATCAGTTATTATTATATTATTTTATCTGGCAGTGTCAAACATCATTGAAAACAAACATAAACTCTGATAGGGTGACAGAGTTTCATGAAGCTGTTTAACACATTTTCTTTCTCTCCTTCCAGACGTAACACAACTCATAGGAGATGGACTCCATGCACGAGATCATTCCGTTTGCTAAGGAAATGTGGAGTGCTGGTCCCTCCAAGGGCTGCCTGAAGGTTTATCTGGTGGGCAGCACATTCGCCGTCCTGGGGCTGATGAGTGGAGCGATACAGATGGTCTCCTCCTTCTTCCCCGAGGAGTCAGACGCTGAGATGCTGAAGGAGCTTCTAACAGTGAAAGAGAAGATCCAGGAACCGCAGACCTCCGTCCCAGAGGACGATGAGATGGATCCTGTGATGGAGAACAAGGCTAAAGATCTGCCCGCCGGCAGACAGCGGCGCATGAGCTTCAGAGCACACGCCACGTAAGGCCTCCGGCGCCGCCGCTGCTGTTGGAGTCGGTACGGATGTTGTCTGGCACTGAAACGTGGAACATGTCCAGAGGAAGTGAAACTCTGTTAATGTGCTCAGAGCTGCCGAGCAGCAAAATGACACAAATGATAGTTTGACTGTTACGTACGTCTGGTTAGATGGTGCAAAGACTTTTTTTAGATGAACTATTTTTTAAGGCTGTGGAAACGTTATGTTGAATAAATGCAATGCTCAGACTATTATCATTGTGATGTTGTACATTTCTGTTTGTTTGTTTTTGCTGTAGTTTGTCACAAAACGTTGATGTCATGTGATTAAAAATGGTAATAAAATACTCTATAAGACTCCCTCATTTAAACAGCAGATAATGAGACCAAAATAATAATTTAGACCTAAAAATGAATTTATGTAGCTGGACTAAAACTCAGAATTGTATAATATATACTGTTACTGTGTGGATATAAGCATCAAACTCTATTTTTGTATTATTATATTATTATTTCAATTAATTACAGTAAATCAACCAATACGCCCAATACATAAAAACGTCCATTAAAATGAACATTAATTGAAATGAAACACATTTTAAAAGAGGAAAAGCTCCTTTATTTTAAAAGCCAAACCAAACAGGAAGTGGATGAAACTCTCCCGGAAGTGAGCAAACCTGGGGCACAAACTGTGATGGTTGATATCAGCAGATAATGTAAGTTTATTACTTGTTTTCTCCCATGAACAGCCACAGTTTCAGAAAGACTGGTGAATAAATACATGCATCCGGTCATGATATCGGTGTAAATGTGATGGATGTGAGGATTAATGCATTAATGCAGCTCTTCGGGTTTCTCTACGACAGGACGTGACATTTAACAGTCTGCACGACATGTACCGAAATGTACCGAAACAATGAATGAAATGTTTAAACAGACCAATATAAATAAAAATATGTCATAAATATACGTAAATATGTCATAAACCTACACAACACACGTCTGTACCGGTTGTGCTTCATGTTGTCCAGCAGAGGGCAGCGTTTCACAGAGACCCAACACAACACAGATCATCGTTTCATAAACTGTCTGTAAAACAGAAAAACGACTGAAGTTTGTGTGTTTGTTTGTTTTTCAGCTCTGCAGTAAACAAAGAAACATGTGATCAGTATCAGAACCTGAGGCCGTGACTCTGGACCAGCGCTTGGTAAAGTCTGAACACTTGAGTCTCACCGCTGCTCACTTCTGATGGGATGAACATTAAACTGTTTAATATAGAGGATCTGTGTGTATAATGGCTGTAAATCCAGTTACAATCATTCCTGTATCCATTACAGTCGGACTGATACATTTGCTCCACAGGGAACTAAATTTACTGAGACGAGGAGAAGCTGAAGGTGAATGAAGAATGAGGGCATTAAACCTGTTGGGATGTTTGATTGAAATGGTCTCAGTTACTAAATCAAAACAATGTTTAAATGTAACATTTGTCATTTATTTTCAAGCTGTTGGGATACTTTTGCTATGAAACAAATCTTTCAAAACATATATATCAAACACACGAGCACTTTTTACAAACCTAAACAAAAGTGACTCCACAGATCTGTTTTTTAAAGGTTAAGAAAGAGGCATTACAGAGACTGAAACAAACATTATTATTTATTATTATTAAAGAACTGAAGACATTTGAGTTGTAAGTGATTTTGATGTGTTGCTAAACTAGAAATAAACAAGCAGAGTTTTATTATCCAGAAAGTTATAATGCAACAAATATTAAAAAACTGATGTTTGAATGTTGACAATCTTTTAGAAACTTCTTTCAGTAAGACTGTTTTGTTTGTGATTAAGGACGTGATGTTGAAAAAAATCAATAAAATATTTGTAAGTGTTTTAAAACCGCAATCTTGCCTTCAGTGCGACTTCATAAAAAACAATCAGTCTAATGAATACATGCACAGGCAAAGACTCGATGCTGTTGACTGATCACAGCTCAGAAAACATCTGCAGCTGACATCTGCAAAATGTTAATGTCCAAATCACTGTGGTTACGATGTGAGCCAGACTTTCTCACTGCTGTCAGCTGAGCAGTTATGTCAAGAGTTACCGATGAATGTAATTTATTGACCTACAAGACCAGTGACTGAGAAAAATGACCCTGTCTTATTTTTCCCTTTTTAAATAATTAATACAGGTATGTAGAAAATACAGTAAGCAGCGTTGTGTTTGATAAATAACACTCACAAGCGTGTAAGATATTTACAAACTGTTAAGTGCTCTACAGTAGCTCTTAATACATTTTTAATTTCATTTACATAAATATTTATTAACAACTTTAAGGAATGTTTTGTATATAAAACGAGTTAATATCTGTGAAAGGCTGTTTTGACTTTCAGACTCTGTGTGGTTTGTGTCTGTTCTCAGTGCATGTTGTGTGGATGTGTTAAGATCAACATCTACAGGTGATGAGTGTCCGGCTACAGTGTTCAGGACTCCCTGTTCAACATCTCCATCAGAGAAATGATTGTGTGTGTTCTTCAGTCTGTCTTCAGCGGCACCCGCAGATCCAGGACAACACAACACACACAGTAAACACACACAGGTACTCTTCTTACTGTTGTAATTGCATTATTGTACCATATAAGCACAAATCTGTCAGCACAGCACTCAACACAAGCATCATTTGAAGCTAACAGAATTATAAGTCAATTTTTGCTGTTAAGAGCTTTACTAAAAGATGTTTGGAAAATATATTGTTAACAATAATGTAATCTGTGTTATATCTGGGATTTATGTATTTGTGTTTATATATTGATGACATTTTGTAATATCTTCATAACTTCTGAATTGAATAAAGATGTTTGTAGTGTTTACAGTAACAGCAGCGTTTCATGCTGAGTGAAACATTAATCCTGTAGCTCAGCTGTGTTTGATCCTCACTTAGGTCAGTGTCATTGTTATGACGTCTCATGCATAAAACAGCAAACATTAAAGGCCTTTAAACGTTACCCACAATCCTTTGCTTTACCCGCAGGTGTCTCCCCTGAGCCGCTCTAGGCAGTGCAGCAGAGCCCCTCCCCGCGGGCTGTGTGGTACACCGGCGACACGCACACCCGGGCCCTGCGGGGCACGTGACTGAGGGTGGTGGACAGGAGGTTGGGGGGTAAGTACCGGGTGGAGCGTTGGCTGTGACCTCCCTCCCATGTGACCCAGTAACCACGGAGACCATCAGTGCTCCCTTGCCAACGGAGCTGCACTGAATCATTGCCCACTGAGGTCAGCTGCAGATCCGAGAGAGCTGGCAGCACTGAGAGAGAGAGAGAGAGAGAGAGAGAGAGAGAGATAAAGCTCCCCATTTCTCTGGGAATCTGTGGGAAGCGAGGGAATGTGGGAAAGACATTGGCAGGAAAACAGCAGGGTGTGATCGGAACGTTCCAGAGCTATTCCAGATTCTAATCGATTGTGTAAATCTATAATATCTATACTCACTACTGTAACCGGGTGAATAAAAACAGGTCCGGTACTGATGGATCTTGGGTCATATTGTGTCTTTAGTTTCACTGCAGTGAACTGACCGTGTGTCAGGTCATTTATAATGGATGTTTTCACATTTAGCAGATGCTTTTATCAACAAGATGAGAAAAGCATCAGCTGTACACAGTTACAATTTAAATGTCAAGTTAAAAGTCAAGATAAATGTCAAGTTAAATGTCAGATTAGTAATACTAGTGGTGAGGTCAGATAGTGTCGAACAGTGTTGAGTGGATCTCATCATGAGACAAACAACCATGAGGTAATTGGCATATGGCCACAAAATTTATACTTACAAAAAATATTTTTGTATATAAAAGTATTTAATTTAAGGGGTAATTCTCCCAGAAATTAGAATTTATCATCATTTACCTTTATGTCATTACAAGCCTGTTTGAGTTTTATTTTCTGTTACACACAAAGAAGATAWTTTGAAGTATGTAACCAAATAACAGAAGCATTTGACAGTACAATTAACTTTCAATGTATGGACACAAAACCAAAAACATTTCTCAAATTATCTCCTTTTGTGCTGCAGGGAAGAAAGAGTCACCCAGCGGCATGCGGTGGTTCTTACCGTCCTGTGTGCAGGCTTTCACAGACATGGCTCTCTCTTTGCCAGAGAAGTGTTTGGCACTGACAGTAATCAGATACTGTGTGTTGGGCTGCAGCTGGGTTAGAAGCACAGAGTTCTGCCGGTTACTGGCGGTGATGACGCGGAGCTGTCCCGCGGGTAACGCTGAATACTCCAGCTGGTAGCCCTGCACGAGGTGAGGCTGCAGCGGGGACCAGCTCACGCGGACTCTGTCAGTGCTGGAGTCTGACACCGTCACTGCGGACAGAGTCTCCACCGCCGGCTGAGGAGGGACTGCAGACACGAGCAACTTCCTGTTAAAATCTCTCTATTCTTTAGCAGAATTAATGTGCATTATTAATATATAATATATAATTCACAGCTTTATATATTCAATAGAAGGTGGAACATTGTAGAAAACTGGTGCTTTTTATGTGTGTGTGTGTGTCTACATATCACACACCTGCTGGCTGTAAAGATTTTTGTAACTGACTGTACATTTATCGCTCCACCATGTTATTTTATTATAAGGTTTAACAATGTACAGAAATGTACTAAAATAATGTCTCATGCACAGATTTACATATTAGCTCCTCCCACCTGGTTGTGTGGTAAACGTGGCCGTCAGTGAGTTCAGCTGCTGCAGGCTGGTTCTAGGGGTGAGCGTGACGGTGTATGTGGTGTCTGGACGCAGGTTAACCAGCCTAGCTGAGCTGGCGTCTCCAGGCCGGTCCATTCTCTGAAAGGGTTCTGACCCTGTGCCAGGACTGGTGCCCGTACCTCCCTCGCCGCTCGCCCCCCCGGGCTGGACAGGTCCAAACAGGATATCATAGTAACCGGTCCCATCCAAAACCGGACGCCATTCCAGGTCAGCTGTAGTGCTGGTGACGGACCTCACCTGCAACCTCTGAGCTCGAATGATCTCTGTTTGATCAGAAATAAGATCTCAGTGAAGACAGCTCATTATCTTCAGGTCTGTATGAGATGTTGGGCTCAAGCTATGGTGTGTGTTTGTACATCTGTGGAGCTTTTTAATAAGTTACTGTCAACAATCTGAAAAACCTCCTTATTCAATCACAGCATCAGAGATATTAACATCTAAACAGACGAGCAGCACCAGCGCTGAGATAACACTGCACAGAAATACTTTTAAACCCTTAACTGGAGGAATTGAGCAATAATAATAATACTTGTCGTAGCAAGCAGCACTAAACAGATCTTCACTCCACACGCGAAGTCAAGATCTGAATGCGGTGTGTTCAGTGCTGTGAGGTTCTGTGTCAATCTCTGTCTTTGTTTATTCAGTGCCTGGAAGTTCACACATGTAACGCCTTATATATGTCAGAAGGAATTTCTGCTATGAATAGCTGTGTCCAGCGCTCCAGGGGATTTAACTGGGGGTCAAAAAGGGCAAAATAATTTTGGGATTCATGTCCCCTGCATCTCCTTTTACAGTGTCTCTCTGTTTGTGTTTTCTCTGAGGCGTTTCTCTTGTGGAGTCGTCTAAAGCTGTCTGTCAGAACCACCCGGCAGAGAAGAGCAGAGAGAGATTCCTTCTGGATGTGAGGTACAAACTATTCAGTGCTGTCACCACCTTAACCTAGAAAACTCTAGAAACTCTCACACCTGCCTGTGACTGAAAGCTGCAGTATTTCTGTGCTGCATTTGAGTGAAACGTACCGATAATGGCATTCCTCAAGTCTTTAGTGATGATGTTTATGTCCTCAATATCCACAAAGAACAGGTGATCTTCTGCAGGTGGGCTCACGGCGTCTCTCAGAACCTGGTAGTTTCCATGACCCGTGGAGACCACCAGTACAGCCACGCCCTCTTCTTTCAGACGTGCCATTGGCTCCTGCACCTCACCCGGATCCACACCATCCGTGAGCCACACCAGAACCCTGGGAAGTTCTGGTCTCGCCCCTCCTGGCACATCCTGCCTCAACACCTGATCCCGGGCCATTCGTAAGGCATCCACGGTGTTGGTGTCACCCTTGAGCTGTTTAGTTCCCTGTATAGCTGCTTGAAGTTCTTGCTGGGAGCTGTAGAAGTCAAAACCGAACTCGAGGTGGGGCTCAGTACCAACCTGCAACAGCCCCACCCTCACCTGGTCCGGCCCCAGAGAGAAGGGCAGCACGAGCTCTGAGAGGAAGTCCACCATACGGGTAAACTCGTAGGAGGCCACACTTCCTGAAGAGTCCAGGAGGAAGAGGACGTCCCCCTCGCAGCAGTTCATAGCTGGAGGTAAAACAGACACAGAAACAATCTACAGTTTAACACCTCAGGAGATTCAGTGTTTATGTATCACACAGCAGCGCTGAAACACACCAGAGAGGGTGAGAACGTTTCTGGGACAGAATATTCAACCTGCTTTAAAGAGTATAAAACCCTTTAAAGAGTAAAACAAACATATTGTTACATTTTATAAATATATTGTGTGTGTGTGAAGATTCTCTGTCCTGAAGTCAGTGTGTTGTGGGCGGTTACCTCAGTGTTGTTAAGGGGTTTCAAGTAGTTGCTAGTTTGTCGCTTACTGGTCGCGTTGCAGAGATTCAGATATTTGTTGTGTTTGTACACATCTCTGCTAGCACACACAGCTCTACACAAGCGCAGCTTCACTGATACACACATGAACTGTTTACAGCGAGAGCCGTGACACAGCACAGCTGAGATCAGTGTGAAATGACACAGGAAATAAAGTCATTGGAGAGAAAACAGGAGGCTAAAGGGAAAAGAACAGAACAGAATTGATCAGGATATGAGAAAACTTCACAATATTTAAAGAGATGAAAGATTTTATTTGTCTATTTCAGGAAATTCCTGTCAGTGGAGCTTCAAACCCCCTGAAGCGCCAGAATAAACGTAAACAGATGGAGAGAAGCAGTGGGGCAACTGGACATTTCAACCGGAGCAGGTGGTGGGGGAAATATTAACACAACCAGGAAAATCCTGCACATGTTATGTTTTTGTCTGTCACATTTTGTTTTTTGTGTCTTTATCTGAAGTTAGTTTGATTTTGGTTGAAGTTAAACTCACAGACAGTGTGTCTGTATTACTGTAGCACAATGACCACAGTTCAAATGCATTAAAACATGTTTTGATAAGAGAAAGAGCTATTCTGGTCAACTGTGACGCTGTTAAACTGACCTTTACTAGTCCAGCTGCAACCAGACTGTGACGCTGCCTCATAAGAGCTCCAGTTTACTGTGTGTGCTGCTAACATATATATATTATATATGTCTATAATAAAAGCTATGTGTGTGTGTGTGTGTGTGTGTGTGTGTGTGTGTGTGTGTGTGTGTGTGTGTGTGTGTGTGTGATATGAAGGAGTTAAAGTTAAATCTGATGGTCAATAATTGACATCAGTAATGATTATTTCAAACTCACGTGATCGTTTAAAAGTTCTGGAGATGATCTGATGTCTCTTATTATTAACTTACCCTCGATGTTAAAGTCATACATGTATTAAATATATAAGTATAAACATATTTCTGTGCAGCTAAGCCCTGGACACGGATGTATTGAGCCCATCAGTAAATCCATCTCACCATTTCTCTCTGCGCAGTGAATGTCAGTGTGTGTTTCTGCAGTGTCTGTGTACAACTTTAATGGCTTTCGGTTTGCATTAAATGTTTATGCATTAAATGTTTATGCATTGAAGGTTTATGCATTAAATGTTTATGCATTAAATGTTTATGCATTAAAGGTTTGTGCATTAAATGTTTGTGCATTAAATGTTTATGCATTAAAGGTTTATTGTGATATTTCTGAATGAATGATCCTCACCCGAGTCCGATGCTGAGGCTGCTGCCCGCAGACACGCGCAGAGGAAAAGCCGCAGCAGCGCTTCTCCGACCTCCATGATGGCAGAAGAAGAGTCAGAAGTTTCTCCTCATCACCGGCACAAGTTCAGTCTCTACAGCCGCTGCACCTGCTCCTCCGCTGCATGTCTGAGCCTCGGAGACTGAAGTAAAGTCTCTGTTTACTGTGGATGTGAATGAAGCTCTCAGCTGCCGAGCGCCAGCCGCAGGTTCACGCGCTCCTCCCCGCGACGCGACGCGACGCTCCTCCCCGCGTCACCGCCGCTGAGCTTTAAGGTCACACGTTTGTCTCACGCGTTTTTACTGTAAAACTATAACACTGTCATGTTTGAGCTCATGCTCTCTAATGCAACAGGCTGTTATTGTTCAGGTGTGTTTGGAACAGGTGAGATGTTTCATAGGAGCCCACATGTGAACATCTGAACCCGTCCAACAAAACCCCACAGACATGATGCATCTGATGTTTATTGTATTTGTTGAAACAGTTTCAGATATTTTGATAATTGCATCTCATGCACACGGTTTAAATAGAGAACAAGTGAGAACTCCTGTGAGAACAAGAGCTTTAAAACCACATGCAAGCTGCTGCAGAGTTTCTATACAATGTATAAGAACCCAAATACAATGTTCACCTGCACACACCTACTAAACAAACAGATGTCTGGGGCGTTGAGTTGACATCAGTGACTTAACCTTTTGATGAAGTTGCAGGTGGGTCGGTGCAGTTACTGCTCTTTACTTTGGTTCTGGTTCTGTTCACATCACCGGTCTGAACACACATTAGCTCCACCTCATCTGTCGCTGTGCAGAACCTGGGGTCATGTCAGTACAGGAGCTGACTGTGAGAGGAGATCCAGCTAAATATCAAATAAACCAGGTCAGAAACAAACGGCTGCATTATATTCAACCTTCAATTTCAGCTTTAACTGAATTTCCACAGAAACTCCTGAAGACTGAAGTGAGGCCAATATAACTAAACCTGTTTATATGATGGGAACTGTCTGGTCATGATTTAACTAGTGTCTGCATGTGTCACGGGAAAAACAGGGAATGACAGAATAATGCAGACATGGCATTTAAAATGTAGACAGAAGATAAGCAGGCAGGTGGAGAGATGATAACAGCAGTGATGAAATGATAACAGCATAACAGATGATAACAGCATAACAGATGATAACAGCATAACAGATGATAACAGCATAACAGATGATGCTCTCACTGCAAAGCGAGAACAAAACCTCTCACTGATGCGGGCAGACAGCAGACATAACTAATGCAAACTGCATGTCCAAAAACAAACTGGATTTCATGCCCTGTTTGTGGAAGGATCTGCCTTCCTGACTCCTCGACACCTGCGTCAACTTCAGCTCTTCTCTGTGTCTGAATTACAGGATTTCCGGTCCTTCCTGGCTGTAGGTTTGTCTTCAGTGTTGTTTGTTGTATATGTTAAGGTGGGAGACATGTTGTTGATAACTGGTGTTTGTTTATCACTGGTGTGCCTGTATTCACACGTCTAATTTCATCATCAGTGTCAAAACTAACAGAAAACAGACAGCCGTGCAGTTTTCAGAGTTTCACTGACAGACAGAGTTTCACAGACAGACAGCCGTGCAGTTTTCAGAGTTTCACCCTCTTCACAATCTTTCCGTGAACGGCGTCTGACCAGCCCTGCTCTGCCAACCGCACACTTGTGTCCTGAAACACATCCATCACAGATAGAGACAACATTTGTGAGACTGTGAAAGAGGTTCCCTCATGTATTTTTGGCATCCCAAAGCCTGGAAAAAATTCCTCACAGCGAAAGAGGAATTTCCAAAAAGAAAAGCCTTTATATACACGGACAAATATGCAGAGACAATGAGTCCCTTGTGTCCATCAAATGACCTTTTATCTGGAGTGTAATTCGCACGAAACAGCATTCAGAACCAAACCACAAAATGTTCTGGGACACAACAGAACAGCGTCATCATTCAGGGCTGTGAGTAACGGCAGACAGAACCTCTGGGTCGGTGACGTGTCGTGCTCTCGTGTGATCAAACCAACAGCAAAGGTTGAATTTGTTGAAGTTAAAGGAGAATTAACTTCATGATCCTGAGGGATCTTCATAAACAAACATCAAAACGTTCAGAGCGTTGAGGTTTCAGTCTGAAACTGTTCACATGCACCAGATTCATGTTCAGGATCTCTTACCCTGATTCACAGCTGGGTTCAAATAATGATTTATAGTCTGAGCTGTCAGGTCCCAGGAAAACTGTGAGTTTGACTTGCTTGCGTCACATAAACATCAGTTGTGTGGAGCTGGAATGATGCAGCGCTCGTAGTTTGTTCCTACAGCAGTGGTTCAGAACTTAAACGTTTCATCCAGGTTAGGAGATAACGTTGTGAGTTGCAGTGTTATGTGGGCAGCCGTCACTCAGAATGACTCTGTTGAGACTGTGGGGTTGGTTAAGAGTTCTGATGGCTGTATAACGGCTGCTGGGTCACACATTTCTAAAACAGATAAGAGGACTTACAGGAGAGCAGCAGAAGAAAAAAGTCCATTTGCTAAATATTTTAATAATTTTATTGAATTGTTTGTTGTGGTAAAGATGATGAATGGATGCCATGTTAAGCTAGTAGAAACACAGAAACACATCTTTTGAACTGAGTAAAGTCTTGAGTATGTTGCTGTAATGTTCTATGTTGTGTTGGTTTCCTGACCCTGTGTTTGTTGTATTATTTTTAGTGTGTTTACTTGATCTGAGGCAGCGGATGTCAAAAGGGTGTATCTACGTTACATTGCCTTTGATTGGATGCCAACTTCCTGAAGAACGCCCCCTGCGGAGGGAGCCTGTCTCAACAGATTCTGCTGCAGAGCTGCAAACACACATCGTACACAAAAGCTGCTAAACTATTCTGTGTGTGTCTGTCTGTGTGTGTGTGTGTCTGTCTCTCTGTGTGTGTGTGTGTCTCTGTGTGTGTGTGTGTGTCTCTGTGTGTGTGTGTCTG
>JBAJNP010010368.1:0-16538 GCA_036877545.1 Yasuhikotakia modesta
CACACACACACACACACACACACACACACACACGTGCGGTGGGGGAGGGTTGAGGACACCACAACACTCACTAATGTAGAAGAATTCACTGCTCACCTGACCTGGTTAAAAGCAACATTATAAAGATGGATCATAAATCTTACAGTATGTGCATGAAAACACATTCACTCATTTTAAGCCGATTATTATTTGAACAACAAAAACTTAATGGTTTGTAGAATAATAATGAATCAGTCATTGGTCATTTATTCTATAGACTGTGTTGTAAAGAATAAGAGCTGTTAACATTTCTGTTAGATCTGTTGACTGTATCTGGAACAGGATTGTGTTAGAACACTTAGAACAAGAACACAGAACCGTTACGTTGTGCAATCATTAAAAACTCTCATGGAAAATAAGCATAAATATAATGTTTATTATATGTCTGAAGTACATATAAAACCCTCTGTGTGTTTTACATGTAGCCGGACATGAAACCCCTTTAACTGCAGTGAAAACTAAAGTTTGATGTGTTTGATATCAGGTGTTACTGTGTGTGAGTGTGACAGAGATCATCTGCATGTGAATAAACGTCCCTTCCCCCAGTTCCACACCCAGCGCCGGCTGCAGCTCTAACTGGGATTGTCTCAGAGGCCTGTACTCCCATTGTTCTGCTATAGGGACTTTACTGGCATGTTTCTCACATACCTATGTATGATATACATTAAATATTATATACATATGCATCATATATATTATCTATATGTGTTTTAATGTATGTATATACATGTATATATGTATGTGTGTGTATATTTACTGTATATACTGTACACACATATCTGATGTGTGTGTGTAGTTGCAGTAATAGCACTGAAGAGTGTTGAGGCAGTATGGTGTGTTTTATTCAATCATTTTTCAGAGACAAATGGGGAAAGTTTATCTAATGGTATGATATTAAGATATTAGCCTTAATATAAAAATAATCTGTATAGTCTTTAAGGTGATATAAGGTCTGATGACCTGTCGGGTTATTCTGCAGTGATTTTTATCACAGATGTATCACAGTTAGACCTGGTCAGTAGGGTGTTAACAGAGGTGTGATATTGACAGACAAACTAGACTCATTTTGAAACCATTAGTCAGTTCTCTAGTATAATCTATCTAGAGAAATCAACTCAGTGTTTATCAGTAACTCCGCATTATAAAGCTGTGTGTTACCTTTAAGGACAACTGAGAACATGTTAAAGTTTAAATCCAATGTTTGCTGACAGTTTTAGCCAGAAGCACATTGCTTGAATATTTATATCTTCACTGTATTTGCTTGTTTACATACTGAGGAAACGTTGGATTGCCTTTCAGCCGGTTTGTTCTCGTTCTGTTTCAGTGGCCAGAGCAGAATGTTAATGAAACACGTGACTCTGAGGGTCCTGCACGTTTCCCATTGTTCTGACATCACAAAGGCTTCGAGGCAGTCAGTAATGAAGAATGGCATTATTATGTCTGAGCCACAGACCCTGTAAGAGACTCTGCAGAGCCAGACTGAGGCCAGACACATTTAACAGAAGTTATGTTGATACATTCTGAGCATCTTTCTGTGAGCAACGATCAAACTTACCTCACGCTTAATACCGTTTAACAGTTTAAACAGTTATAGTTAGTGATAGATAACCATGTGGTGCATTTGTGTAGAAGCTCTGGTTACATTTTCAAACCAAAGTAATCTTCCAGTTGCTCGTCTCTCTCTGATAGTTTCTCTTCTAATGTGTTTGTTTGGCAGCCCATATTTAAAGATGACCCACACAGCGCTGTGTCCTCAGCGTTTACTGACGGGGGCTGTATGTTCCCCTGGGGGGAATGTAAACCAAACGGCTGATCAGCCAATAATGCTGCAGAAAAGTAGGACAGAAGCCATCAACACAACACAGAAACTCCTCACTAAAACAAATGTGAGCAAACAATAGGGCTACCTTACAAATGTTAAGGTTAAAAACAATGAATCAATGTATTATTTTCCTTATGAATGTTAAATGTGTATTTTGGCATAAATTCTGCATTGTGACTCTAACATATAGCAGAGCTAACAGAGAACTGAGTTTAAGAGTTTATTAAACGTGTGTCTGTGTGCGGCTGATGTTTACTGAAGACTGTGTGTGTGTTTGTCTCACCAGCAGCTGACTGGATTCTTCGTTTTTGATGGTTTGCTGTTGGAATAAATACACAACCTGTCTGTTCTTTAAACATAATGCATTCTCTACACAGCGACTGTTCTATATACATGAATAATTAAATTAATTTACTATAATAAGGTCTAAAACTCTTCAATACCTATTTGCCACTATTATGTCATGTTTCACCATTTTGTTCTTATAAATGTAGTTCAGGGACTGCAGTTTACCAGTAAATCTGACTGTATGAGCAGAAAGTCTGAAACGCAGGATGTGTCGGGGGTCTTTTGTCCTGTTAATCCCACACTGAGGGAAACTTTGACACATTTAGGCTTGATGTGATGCGTGTTAAAACTCTGATTCACAATGTTGTTACCCTGACGTCCTAATCTTCTCTTTATTGACTTTTTAAGTGTCTTTGTGCCACAGTGAGATTCTTTTGAAAGCAACTTCCCTGCATACACAGGATAGGACAGATTTGGGAAAACACCTAAGCATATCATATTAAACTTCCTGACTGTAATAGGAAAGTAAAAATTCCTCAGTGCTGAACTTTGATGAATGTCCACCGCAGAAACGCTTGTTTAAGGTCTCCGTCTTTGCATTACGAGAAAACAATTCAAAGAATGAGATCTTTAGAGACCCATTGTGGTGAAACTAAATACTTTACCTAAGAATGTTTAATATAATTAACCTGATATATGACGTAATATAAAGTACCACACCTAATCTATCCCACAGCAGCAGAGATTGAACCTGGATTTAACTTTAGAGCCGTGTCTCTCTCTCTCTCTCTCTCTCTCCTCCTAGAACACACACAAAATGACTGGTTACTGCTGTTATAAGTCATGTTTTAATATATCAGTAATTAAACAGCGTTAAAGTTCTTTTAAATAGAGCTTTTAGGGTTTAAATGGTAACAGTAACACGTAATGTATGATGGGATTAGCTGTGGAGACACTTGATAAAACAGAGGATTTCAGAGGAGTAATTGTTACGTGAAAGGCATTAAAGATGGTGTTTTATCCAGTAACATCAGAACATTACAGCAACACTCTGGGAACCCCTCAGAGCTGTATCATGGCTCTGAAGCAAACATTTCAAATGCCCTTTTTCTGTTTTTAATAAAGAACGAGTCTTTCTACAGAGGAGAGAGACGATTCATTTATTTCTCATTTATAACTCAGTTCTGAGACAAAATTCTGAGACTCGTTGACATTTGAAGGATGTCTGTTTGCTCAGCACAACCATAAAACACAGCTGAGTAAGAGATGTGGGTTTCACAACTGCATGTAATATTATAAACCACTAGTGTGTCACGTTAGATAACAGAAAAAAACTTTTAAATAACATCTTTAATTGGCTTCCTAAATAGACGGCCAATCAAAAACAGGAACATTCTGTCTGGTTTAGTTGGTTAATATGAACATACATAGTAAAGATATCTGGTCAACTTCACTATTTACTTACTGAAGTTTTTTCAGTGAATGAAGGTGACAATGATAAGATAGATTTCTGTCTATAGAATCTGATTTTTTTTACAGCAATTACATAATCACATAACTTCTTTTCATGTTTTTTAACATCACAATGCATTTTAATGTGATACTATGGTGATATTTCCCAGAATGCAACTGTTGTACAATGAGTGTTTTATGCTGATATAAAGCTGTAGTTGACATTTGACAGAATTCCACATTGCACATTCCACATTGCACAGAAAATAAAGGAAATTAAGTTTCTTTATGAATACAGTAGGAACATTTTTACTTTCATTTTTCCATTTAATGCCACATTACAGAACCCACTTCTATTGTTGAGAAACACAACACAGTTTCTCTCTGCTGTTGAGAATGCATGTCGCATGTTTTAACACGCTCTTCTGCTCCCACTAAACACAACCACGCTTCACGGCTTAAGTTGAGGGTCAACCTCATAACTACATTTGAAATGGAAATGAAACTGGGGTTATTATTTTAACTCAGGGCTGCAGGATCAACATAAATTCTGCTCATGGTATTAAAATTGGTCTTTTCAGGTGGCATTAGAATTAACCTGATAGACACACCAATGACGTAACATTAGTGATAGATAAAGACGGATGTGTACATGTGCTGTAATGATGCCTGAGAAACTAACAACCAGTCTGACAACAAGCGCTTCATTATATTGTGACGGCTGAAGTTAAACACTTAAATATCAACAATCGTGCTACAACACGTCTGGTGTTTGTTACAGTAAATCTGCATGTTTGTATCTGTCGGTGTTCTCATATAACAGATATTTTCATATAATAGATGTCATTTTGAGATAATTGAGAATCAGACCACTGAAAACATGTATATATTCTGCACGTATATATTGTATATCACAAATAATTACTTTATTATAAGCAGCCTTTCAAAAATACAAAGGATCAAAATTACAGTTGTTCATGAATTAAAATTTAGATTTCATGCATTAATAATTACATGTAAAAAATGTTGGTGCCCAATTTATTTAAATGACCGCATTCGCGTATTTATTAAAGGTGGAACATTTAAATGTACAGGGTTTGGCCTAGATGACGTCATCACGAACTCACTGACTGATGCCACCTGGTGGTCGGTCACGTCACACACGCCGCACAGACACGTTTAAGATTAACACCAGCCAGTAATAAAACATAATCAGGAGAGTTAGACAACAGAAAACATCAGAAAATCTTTCTCAACAACACCACACGTTAACCGGAGAAACTACATACAGCTGGACAGTTAAACCGCTCCGGTTCCCTGGCTCTGGTTAAGCTGAGGTTTCTACTTCACCAGGTTTTTGAGGAACACCGGGATGGAATCCTTCTTCTCCAGCTTGGGGGGGATGTTGGGTGAGGATTGATCTGCGCCGTCTGCTGATTGGGTGTCCGGGACCAGCGGGACCGCCGGGGCCTCTGGGGCGGCGGGTTTGGGTTCCTCTTTGGTCTCCGCCGCAGGAGCAGATTCTGTCAGCGCAGGTTCAGCTGCCGTCTGCTTCTTGGGCTCAATGGCCTTAAAACACGTAAATAAAACTTAGTGACGTGAGTAAAACATGAATTATATGAAACATGTAATAATCCATAAATCATATACATTATAAAGATACAGAGATTAGGAAATAAAGCTAGACAAACAAATCAGAGAGGCTAGTAACAGGTTTAAAACACAAATATGTCAGAAACAACCACCACAGCACATACACACACACACTCTCACACACACACACACACTCACACTTCATACTCACACAACACGCACACACACACACACTCTCACACACACACACTCTCACACACCTTGGATTTGAACAACTTTCCGAAGGTGGACTTCTTCTCCAGTTTCTTGGTCTCTGGTTTTGCTGCTGGAGGTTCTTCTGGTGTTGTGGACTCAGGAGTTTTGGTTTCAGACGCATCAGCCTGTCAGTGAGATCAGAGACTGATGTTACCATGAGACAGAAAATCAACATCATGACATCATGAAGGTTGTGAAGGACAGCAGAGAAGATTGAGACCCAATCATCAGAGATCAGCTTATATCAACCAACAAAAGCCCGTTTAAAACACGATGAAGAAAACGTTTTGGGCCAATAGTTTAATAATAATAGTTTATTTCTGTGTTTGTGTTTTTATTGCTAAAACTGGGGCACTTATAAGACACCAAATGTACCCTATTTATACAACAAACTAAGAACAAAGATGAAAAGAGAAGATGCGTAATTGTGTTTAGCAGTAAAGTTTCTCCAGCACGCAGCCCAGAGACTGAAATGTGCTGAACACATTTACCTCAGCCTCACCCTCAGCCGTCTGTGTCTCTTCAGCTGCAACATGCTGCAGACAAGCACATATTAACATTCAGAGCTTCTAGATCTGCTGAATAGATCTGCTGTAGTTGTGAAGCTCACTGGAGCACCTTACAGTAGATTTATATACCTGCTGTACTGGAAGCTGACTGGTGACAGGTCTCACCTTTGGACGAAACATTTTGCTGAATTTGTCTTTAGCTTTGGTCTTAGCAGAAGTTTCTGCTGCCTTCACTGCAGATTCTACAGACGCCTCCACATTTTTCACTGCAGATTCTACAGACGCTTCTGCATCCTTCACCGCAGCTGCTACAGACGCTTCTGCATCCTTCACCACAGCTGCTACAGACGCTGCCGCATCCTTCACCGCAGCCTCAGCTTTGCCTTCCAGCTTAGCTGCTGCTGAAGCGAGTGCAGGAGGCACGTCCTGTACAACAGCAACAGAGATTCTTTTATTAGTCTATATGTCTGTCTGTCTGTCGTGAAGTATCAGGTAGGAACAGAAGGGCTCACGTTTGCTGATGGTTCTGCAGGCACCTCCTTCTGTGACGGTACAGAAATACAGAACAAACATTCAGCACCAGCGTTCATCTGTTTACAGTGCTGATTGTAGATCAGAACAGAATAAACTAGCAGTGAGACTAGTAATAGTTTTTATCACCTGGTTTTTTGAAGCATCTGGGGCGGCTTTTGCTTCTTTGGTTTTGGTTTTCTGATGCAGAAGAGAACAGAAACACGAGTGAGTGAGAAACAGCATCAAACATACATCAGATTCTCCAGACCTGAAGCTGTTCATCTGCATGGAGATGCATGAGGACAACACCTGTCTGTCATTATTAACCTCTGTCTATCTGTCTGTCTGTCTGTCATTTTTAATGTCTGTCTGTCTGTCATTTTTAATGTCTGTCTGTCTGTCTGTCTGTCTGTCTAGCTTATACAGGTTCACACACTGAGCTGAGAGTTGTGAATGTGTTTCTGGTGGAGTCAGTTATTGTCTTCACATGATGGTTTCATCTCAGTGCATCACTGAGCAACAGCACAACCTCTCTTGTGAACTCATTACACAAAAACAATATTTGCCACAGTCTGACAGGCCACAGCCGCGACCTTACAGAGTTCAGCTGATTAAACCTCTAGTGCAACAACAAATTAAGGCAACAAAAACAGGTTAAGACAGTAACTGGTACACTGTGTTCATACATAAACAAATACTCACCTTCTGTTACACACTATAGGTTAAATCTCTCAGAGCTACTCTAAATCACTCTGAATAAATGTTAAACTATAATTCATACTGTTTAAAGAGTAAATAAATAAATGAGGAAGAATTGTACTTACAAATGTTTTGAAAAAGTTCATAACTTTTTTTTCTCCTACTTGCACGTCCTCTGACTGAGATATTTCTTCTGCCACGACCACAAGATCTTCCAGGAGTTCCACAGCGGTGCCCTCAGACGCTGCCTCAGCCGCTGCGCTTTCCTTACCAGCCGCCGGCTCCTACAGACGAATGCAGAGAATTAGACGTTAGATAAGAGTTACAACCCTATAGCTGATGTGCAACAGCTGCACTGAAGTAGAAGCACAATTCCATCCATACTTCTGCTGCCTACAGCAAACAGCCAGCCTCAACAATCAGCCTTTATTAAAGCCTGTCTCACCCCTCACTCATTCATATTCAGCAATGTGCTGGACATACAGTACCACACACACTATAGTATATAGTATATACACATGTATGTACACATCAAAGATATACATCACATATACACAGACAGAACACTGGTTGATGGTGATTGGTGTGCAGCTGTTAGTTTCATGCAAATGAAAAACCAACAAGAAAAAGATTAAACAAAACTTCTTGTTAGATGAAATATTATGTATGACGGTTACATACAGACAAACAACATGCTCATGAACTCGATGCTTGATGATGAAGTAGTTATTTTGGTTTTCACACAACAATCTGTGAATGTTGTGTTATTTGACAGTTCAGTAACAATCGTCTTTGAGGAAGAAGTTAGTTTGAGTACATTTAGAGAACATTTAATGCATGCTATAAATGCGTCCATGCGGCAGTTTTGTTGCATGCATCTATCCAGGAGGCTGAACTTACAGTCCTGCAGTGGGCTTCATCTCTCTGGATTGTGATATGAATCTTGCTTTCATTACCACAAACATCTACACTGACCGGTTTGAATGTAGAACCTTCTAAAGCCTCAGTGCACACAGACCTCAGGTGAGAAAACAGTTTTGCTAAATCACTTCTTCTTTCTGTGCTGCTCCTCTCTTCGACTGCTTTGGCTGGTGAAGCAGCAGGTTCTTCTACACCTCCAGGATGTTCTGAAGCGTGGGTAGATGGTGGAGCAGGTTCCTCAATAATCACCCAGCTTTCGTCATCCGCAGCTTCCATTCCATTAGCAGAGATGGAATTGACCATCACCTGAGCTATTTCATCTTCAACAATCACTGCTGATTTCAACATTTCTGGTGCAACATCTAAGGCCTTCATGAAATGGTTCCTCAGTTCCCCTGAAGAAACATCTGATTCCTTTGCTTCATTGTCTTGTCTCATTGTTTCCTCAGCATTAGATAGTTGTTTCTGAGGGATTCCTAAAACTTTATCCTCAGTTATCTGCAGGATTTCTTCAACAATAGCAGAAATATCTTTAGCTAGCAATGGCCCCACTGTTGCATCTCCTGATTCTTCGACTAAATCGCTGTTCAACTTTGGTTCCAGAGCCACATTGGTCAACAGTTGCTCCTCTCCATCTGAAATGATCATTTCAACCATTTTTGTTAGTTCTTCATCTTCAATTACTGATTCTTCAGCATCTGCAGTGGCCGTTTCTTCATATTTGAATGATATAGGCACAATGCCAACTGTTGATTCATCTCCTGAAGATGTTTGTTTTTCTGTATGCATCTCAGGTTGCTGAGATCCTCTCACTGGATCTTCAGGTACAATAGCAGAAGTTCCCTCAACTGATTCATGTTGGGTAGGAATGGAAATCAGTTGGTTCTCTTCTGCATCTTCAGGAATCTCCTCTTGGTCGGTCTTAATGAAGACTATATCCTTTTGAAATGAGAAATTGGCAAATATGAAACAGTAAATCTTTATGAAATTCAGGATTTGTTGTTACCTGTTGGCTGCTCAGGAGAACACTTCACGTACAGCATCTTACATTTGCACAGAAATAATAATCGGCTAGAGGAAAAATGCTGCAACTTTGTTCTAACCAGCTGCAGCGTCTAGTTGTATAACATTTGTATGATAAACTTAGACATGCAGAATAAGAAAAATGATTTGATATTAACAGCTGAAGGTCCTGTGAGTCTAACCCTCACATCTTTCACTTACTGTCTGCTGCTCCTCCACGGCTGAACTCTGTCCATCAACCGAATCTTTGCTTTCTGAGGCAGGTTTCACAGGTTCTGCCTTCTTCTTGAACATTTTACCAAAGAATCTGCTCACTTCTTCTCCAGACGGCTTTGACTCTTGTTTTGGAGGTTCTGCATCAGTTTCTGTATCAGGAGATGTTTCCGGTCCATTGGCTTTATCCACCTCCTCTTGACCTGGTGAAGGTTCTGGCCCATTTGCATTGACTACTGCTGGAATTTCACACTTCTGCTTCTCTCCTTCAGTTTTAGACACTAGAGGAAAGAAAACAAAACAAATGTTACACATGGGTTCGATTCCCACAACCTTGGACTTTATTCATTATGTGTCTCAAAGTTTACACAGAGCTTTGAGTCATGTTCTCATTGTGGGTTTACTTACTGACTTAATCCAAACTATGTAAATGAGGGTTTATGTAGTTCTAATAGTTAAAGAAGCTCAAACATGTTAGGAAGTGCTGAATGTAAAGAGATCACAGCATGCTGTTAAACGCACTTACCAGGTTCTGTTAAATCTGCGTCTGGAACCGCAAGGCCGTTCAGATCTCCATTTTGGACTTTAGTATCTGCAGTGCTGGCCTATTGAATGACAGCGGTTAGCTCATGTGTTGTTTTTAACACTTTTGTTTGTGCCATTAAACATTGACCATGTTTGGCATTGAACTATTTTTAAATGTGCTCAGATAACATACAAAAATACATGTTTGTATAATTATAATTCATGTGGTTTTACAACCTCATAAAAATTAAAAGATCACATGGAATATTTGTAGTTTGTAACATGTACATGAACTGCTAAAAAAAACTAAAAAAGAGCAAAATGGTGAAGTATAAAGTTGATACTTTCATAATCCATTTATATACATTGTTAACTTTCACTATTAACATAAAAGCTGAACATGTTATTTGTCAACAACTCATGAGGAAACGTAAATTTGACCTCCTGTTGTTTAGTCTCAGTCGACTGCTCATTTCCCATTCTGACTTCAGATCAGCCCCTGAAAACCTGCAGAAACATTTCAAACATCATCTTCTGCTCAGACAAACATTCAATGACCAAAAAATGAATCGTTCCAAAAGCTGTTACAGTTAAATAACATAGTATATTTCACTATATTAAGGTCCAGTAGAACACATTTCAGTTTACTGCTTTGTGTGTTTTCATGAAGATTGTAAATTTAATCCCAGTGAGAAATAACTAATGAATAAACATTAAATAGCACTTTTACACACAGCGTATTAACAAAGTAATTCTTTACCTTCTAAATTTCTTCTGCCAGCAAAAGGCAATTCGATTAGAATCCGTGTCGTATCCTAAACTGAACGATAGTAACTAACAGCTTCTGTCAGGACAGTGTGTGTGTTCACATATACCTGAGCTGAGAGGGTGGAGCTCAGATGTTATACATGAGGGACAACACTGTGGTCCAAACACTGTCTGTAAACACATCAGCTGTGATGAATCAGTCGAGTTCTATTGTTTTCACTGATGAACTCTCTCCTGTAGAGAGCGAGGAGCTTTCATCAATCTATTCATCAGACACGCAACAAAACCTCACAGAAACGTATTGAAACTGTAGCATCAGAACAGAGACGGTGTGAATCTGATCACAGATCAGCTCATGAAGGCCTCACTGTTTTGTAGGTGTGGTCGCGTTGAACAGGATGTGTGTCGAGGATATTAAGAAGTTTATTTGTCTAGTATGACTCTCACTCAGGGAAAATGACACCAGACTTAATAACTTACATTTATTTATTTTCTTAACATTTATTTAACATTAACATTTATTTTATTTATTTTCTATTAATTCCTCATCAGCAACATACATGTAACTGATCATTAAAACGTTTCTGAGAAGATCTTATTAAGAGGAAACCAAAACAATAAAGTTCCCAGAGGTTTTAAAAGGACCTTTAGATTTGATATACTGGGGGTCTAAAGATTTGAGACCACTAGGGAAAATAATGTAGTATTTTTTCTAACATTATCAAATTAAAACTAACCTGACCTTTTCCTCCACATTGATTTGTATTAAAGCAGCACTTGAACTGACCTGGACTCCACAAGTTTGTTCTAAACCTGGAGATCCAGATGTTTTTCCAGCAGAACCTGAACATTTTACAAACTGCTTCTTCTGTGTTTCTGTGAAAACAAGAGAATCTGACCGTTTGGTTAAAGGATTTACATCAATATCAATGTTTCAAACTTGATTAATGACTTATACTGAAAAATCACTTGTTTTATGTTACGCTTCTTTATTTTAAAATGTTTAAACCTTGTTTATTTACAGATATAAATTAGATGCCAGTTTTTAAAAATGGCCTCAGACTTCTGCACCTCACAGTAGTTTTACTGATTTAATTATCTGCTGTTTACAGTCTGTTAAACTGATCCATTTAAGCTCATCTTTAAACACAAAGCAATTGTAGCTTTTGTGATAAACGTTGGACTTAAATCTAGAATATACTTTCAGTCACTGAGAAAAACAGCAATAAACAATATTAACAGATTCTAACAATAATCTCGTTCTTCATATGTATAGAAAAATAGATCAACACAAATCTGAGAAACAGAAATATATCTTCATCTTCCAAAGGGAAAACAAACACCAAACAGAGATGTAGATTTAGGCTAATTTGTAGTTTACTTTTCTGCTGGATTAATCCTGTCACATAATCACAGTGTAATTGATGGGACATTTATTCCATGGTGATGTTCTGGGACACATTTGTTTTCATCACACACCCTTTTTTCCAACATACCAGTAACCATTAACACAACATTAAATACCATCATTTTTACTGCTGGGGTATCTCTCATCTATCCAGGCTGTTCTAAAGGATAAATCAATCAGTTATGCTAATCCTCTCCTACAGGGATTGAAATTCTCACCATTCACAAATGATTTAATTCATGACAATGAATGTTTGAGTTGAGAAATTAATTTAGTTTCCAAAATGCACATCATAAACGTCAAACCGTGCATTAAATACATCCTGTTAACTGCCGTTCTATGTCAAGAGAAAGCAACGCTAACACACAGAACAAAGCGAGACCCTCAGAGACCCCCAGCACAGGGTCTGTGTCATGTAAGAGACATTCATGGATACAGAGTCACATTGTAAATACACACACTGGGGGCGTAAAGCAATTCTTCTGTACGCAGTGTGATCTCAGTGTCTCCATCATAAATGTGTCATTCCTCAAACATACTAACAGAGAAACATCAGATTATCTGCAGGGCAATTCAACAAAATCCTTCAATACCAAAATGTTATGCGATAAACAACTTATTTTCACTCAGATGAAAGATTCGGATCAAACAGCAGTTACACAAAATATCAGTCCCTGTTACAAACACAAATCTGATCTCATAGTGTAGATTTCATTGTACTTTTCCCATATATACACATAAATTATACACATGTAAACTAATGATAATTAGTTTATTATTATTACATGAAAAATGACTGGATGTTGTTTCTTTGCACATACAGGAATATTGTGGTACTAAGTAACTTTTAACAAATCTTAGTTCATGTAATGTCTAGTCCATCTGTTTAAAATTGATGGGGTAAAATGAACATCTATTAACCAATATTTGCTCTTGGGTGTTGCTCTGTTTACTAAGAGGATGTTAAAGTAACTAAGATGGAGCAACCAGACAGGAGTTTGTTCAGTCATGTGTTCACTGTCATTATGTCAGGGACATTTTAAACACCTGGTGTCTGCTGAGACAAACTCTTCATCACACCTGATGAAGACTGTAATACAGCAAACCTCAGTATCACTGCTGGGAACAACCCGCAACATCCAGTCAGTCATTGATCTGTTAACTAACACAATTAATATATAAAAGTTAAAATTAATGCATTAGTTAAAAGTTAAAATCATTTCGATGAGAGGCGGAATCTGAACTCACGCTCACCGCTCGCGCGCGTGCACGCGGATCGCTTCCGGTTCAAGATGGCGGCCACCATGAAGAAAGGAGTGGTATGTCTTTATATAAACGTGTTTGTGTTTAGATTCACCTCATGCGTTTAACTTGTGCTCCATGATGAGATGTTCGCAGTGTAAGAGGGCAACACCAAAGCCTGGTTTCATGTCTATAAGACTAATATTACACGATGTATGACAAGCGCAGTTTTGGTTAAGCAGTGATATCAAATACTAATATTTTGCATGTACATTTGAAATTGTTGATTGTTTTTATAACCGAAATAAATACATAAACTTTTGTCGCAGGTAGGAATGATTGCATGAATAATGGATGAAATCAAATCGCACAGTTTATTAGATTCATATGCTTCCATTCTGACAGGCAGCTGAAGATGTCAACGTCACATTTGAGGACCAGCAGAAGATAAACAAGTTTGCCAGAAATACAAATCGGATGTCTGAACTGAAAGATGAAATCGAGGCCAAAAAGGTGATAAACATTATAACTGATTTCTCCAGTCTGATGCATTGACCGAATGCTGATGTTTGTCTGTTGTTCCAGAAATCCTTACAGAATTTGGAGGATGCCAGCGATGACCTCATGATGTGTGAGGACGACGCGATGCTGATCCCGTATCAGATCGGAGACGTCTTCATCAGTCACTCTCAGGAGGAGACACAGGAGCTACTGGAAGCAGCAAAGGTCAACCTGGGCAAAATCCATGTTTTCATCTAGTAAATGAGAACATAGTGGTGGTTTGATATTTAAACAGTGTCTCAGATGTTACGCTGCTCACCATCTTCATGTTGATGTTCTGGTCTCCACAGGAAGCTCTGCAGGAGGAAATCAAAGCTCTGGAGGCGCGTGTGTCGGCCATACAGGAGGTGCTTGGAGGTCTGAAGGTTCAGCTGTACGCCAAGTTTGGAAACAACATTAATCTGGAGGCAGATGAGAGCTGAAACCTCGAGCATGTGGACTTGACGTTGTGGACTGTTAAACTTCTACAGGACGTGGCATTTCTGCTCCAACAACATGTTTCTGTAGCGTTGACTCTGCTGATGTTGTTTTTGAGATTTCACATGTCATGTTCAGTGATTTACCTTCACACAATAAAAGCTGCTGGTTCCTGAGCTGGACGAGGCAAAGAGAGAAACAAACACTGATATTAAAAATAAAAACAAAACCGTTACATTGTTTTCGTCACTTGTCATTTCATGTTTCAATACTTCATTAGCTTGGCTGTAAGATAAACCTAGTGGTTAAAGTTTCTGGGCAAACATGACAGGTTCAAACCTTAACAGGAATTCTGTCCAGTTGAACATCTCAGATTGTGATCATGTTGTAGATTAAAGACAAAGATGTTTAGTGCAAGATAAAGAAAACCAGACGCTTCAATCCAAAGTGAGTTATGTTAGCAACACTTCATCACTGTACTGCTGGAGCAGGTGAGAGAAACAGTAACAGGTTCAGGCCCCAGTGAGGATCGAACTCACGACCCCTGGTTTACAAGACCAGTGCTCTAACCACTGAGCTATGGAGCCATTTACTGCTGTGGATAAATCTGATGACCTGACACTGTAAAAGCAGATTGTGAGTCTTGGGTTTGTTTAATGTGTTTAAAGCCGTATGAGTGACGGCGCGGTTAGTCCAGCAGGGGTCTCTGTTTCTCAGCCGAGTCTCACACTAACTGCTGACAGACAGCTGTGCTTAAAAACAGACGATAAACGTGTGGTGCATGAGAGAACAACAGATCTGTCTCTTCAGAGGACTGCATACATTAAACAGATCTGTGTGCTATAAAACAATAACCACAGACTGATTTAAAGAGATTCACAGTCTCAGTTAGTATTAAATATACAATGACTGACAGCATTTACTGACTTTATACATTCAGTAATGTTTATTTTTTCCTCTGTTTTCCAGTAAGACATTGAAGTAAATTGGTCAGTGTTTTTTAATAGTGGAACAGTCCCAGTGAAAAGATGTTGTTACTGTTACACCAGCAGTGACTGAAAATCACGCAGATGATAAGACCCTGTTTGGTTTTAAACATTAAAGAGGAAACTGCTGCTGTTTCTGTCACACTGTTACAGAGAATATAAAATATACAGAGATGTAAAGCTGCACTTTGTTTTCTTCTAATGCCTCATTTTATTTATCAGAATCTGTTTATACCGTTTCATTACAGTCTTTATATCTGGTTTAATGGCACAATTTGTCCTAATTTGTGTTTTCAGAGAAAGTCTTTGTCAAAGGACGTTTGGAACAACAGAAGAGGAGAATTTTTCTGAAGCCAGGAGGATAAAACGATATTTCACAGAAGATGAGATCTGATGGAAACTGATGATTGTGTGACGGTTTGTTGTGTTCAGCAAACAAAATCCAGCCTGACTGTCCACAATCCAGCAGATGATCAATGTGTTATTCTTCATAATCTCCATCACAACCTCCATCATAACCTCCATCACAACCTCCATCTCAACCCCCATCACAATCTCCATCACAACCTCCGTATCTCATAACATCTGATGTTCCTCTGATGTTCCACTGATCAGCAGTGGTGGTCTCATCCCACAGAGGTCGAGGAACATCTTCATGACATTTATAGAGGAACTGTTTCAGAGATGTTTAATATCAGAGTGTCTGTGTTTTACCTCTGCAGTCTTCAACATGAGAACTTTAATGTAAGAACTAATGAGATGCACAGAGAGAAAAATCTGCACCTCCTAAAATCTCCACCAGTAAAACATTTGATTAGAGATAAAAGCTTGGAATTATTTTTCATTTTACTAGATTTAGTTGATAAAGGGAATAAAATGAACTAAAATGAAGAGGTAAAATTGAAAGAACTGAACATGTTTCTCCTAATATATGTAAATTATGCGGGACAGACTTTATTCTTCATTGAACATCTTTTTTTACACTGACAGCACCAGGCTATAATAAATACTGAAGTACACATCTTTAAACTCAAACGCTTCTGTAATCCTTTAGAATAAACAATATCAGATTTGGGATCTGTGCTGAAGCATGTAAAGTGTAGCTTTAAAAGCTTGCTGTGCAATTCAAACACAAAGAATGAATAAACCTTCACATATAACCTGCTTGTTGGTTAGTCTCTGTCCCTCTTACAGCCTGGCTGATGAGAGCTGTGGGTGTTCATTTCTGAGAGCTGTTGTCAACATTGGCAAAGTGTTTCTCTCCCTCTCTCTCTCTCTCTCTCTCTCTCTCTCTCTCTCTCTCT
>JBAJNP010010369.1:0-16537 GCA_036877545.1 Yasuhikotakia modesta
TATATATATATATCTTGAATCAAGAAACATAAATATGTATAACATATGTCTCAATAAATATAAATATGTTATAATAATGATGTGTAGACACATTTTACAGACATATCATTGGACAGGTTTGATTGATCATCAGATAAAATATATGCTTTTTGCCAGCCCTACAGGTAGCTGTTTAAAGAGCATAACATCTTGACTGGCCCAAATGTTACAGCATCTCAAGATCTTTGTTTTTCTTTAGGTGATGTATATGATACCTGTCAGTGCAGATCCATCTAACTTGGGGTTAGCAGAGGCCACTTTGATCCCTGATCCTGAACATCTTCATGTCCCAACTACCAGCAGCTCCAGTGCAGTGACTCCTGCAGCCCACACTGGGGCTCAGGGGAATTTAGCAGAAACTGTGCATTCAGAAACAGGCACAGAAAGGCATTCTGGGATAAAAGAAATCCTGTTAGATGATAAACGCAGCAGAGGAACACGGCCTGAGCTGTCCATTGAACACAAATCTCTCTCTCCTGCACAGAACATCAGAAAATGATGAATAATTACTTGCAGATATTGTCATGTGAATTGTAATTAAACAATCCCGGAGTACAGCAAACTTCCCACAAATCACTTTTCAGCAAAAATCATGTTTTTCAGTGACAGTTTTAGTTTTATTGCCATTTAGGGCAAAGGCATGAGAAGTGTTTTATGCATGAAAACATGACACATATGTTTTTCAGCATGTAAATTATTGTGATACCTAACATTTCCTGTCAAAACCTCTGAATCCATTATTATCTCGTTAATGGCTGCCTTTATAAACAGCAACTGTGTTCTCCTACAAACGTGAATCGATTCAAGATTCTGTTTGTTGATGAGGTTTGCTCAATATAGTGAATGTAAAGTTTTATCCAAAAGAACAGTGAATAAAATCATCAGCTCATTTATATATTGTTTCTAACCTCCTTTTCAAAAGGCTTGTGTTTGTTTCTTATCAAATGTTTTATCTTGTGTTTTGTCATTTAAATGTAAGAAGAATCCAGAGAATAATTTAGACAAAGCTCACAACACTGTAGTGATAATATAACTGATAATAATTTGTCAAGGGTTAAAAATTTTGATGGAATATCTATTTCGAGAGGAATGTACTTTTTATTTTAACACAAAGTTTATGTATAATTCTATATATACCATTGTGTGTATTTATGAGAAATTGACAAAATAAATCCATCAGTTTTATCAAAACAGGAATCAATTTTTTAAGAGTTCAAATATCATACTTATTGCAATTCTTTCAAAGAAATGGCCGATTTATGACATTTATGAGATTTAATAATGTAAGGAATCATTTAGATTGTTTTCACATTATTTAATATAAACCCCTGTGTGACAGACAGGTGACTGATCTTCCTGAGTGAGGCCTCTGTTCATGCCCAGGATTTCTCCTGAAGGGGTGGGCATCGACACCATGAGCAATACTGACAAAATGATGTGTATATACAACAGCGACACGTATGTCGGTTGGATTGCTGATGGGAGATGTAGTTTTAATGGCGTGTTTATGCCCCACTTTAAACAGTTAAGCACTTCATTTCCCATAATGCCTTACTGCGCTGCGTCCTGGGCATGCGTGCTGAGTTCGGAACCGCTGGCGAGTGGATCGCTAACGTGAGCGGGTATTTGCCAAATTTAAAACAATGATTTCTTCAGCTTTTGGGTCCATTAAGACTCGTGTGTCAGACATGCAGCAAACATTATTAACCAGTCAGGACAGAGTAGCACGTTTGTTTCATCGTGTTTGACATTTAAAAGCTTTGACGTTGTAAAATCCATACGCTTCATGTTGTTTATGTTTATTGCTTTTGTGTTTGCTGCTATTTATCTCTTGATGCATTTTATACTTCTCCTGGGTTCATATTGTTTGCAGGATATGGTGGTTAATCAGTCTAATGAATCGGTGTCAGTAAATATTCAACACCCAATTAGTTGTGCCGTTTCTAAACATTGAACTTGTGTTCTGTGCACACGTTAAGATGATATTTTGTATGGCTGTGTTAAAATGACACCCTAACGCTGTGTTTATGTCGTGTTTTAATGCTGTATGTGACGCACAGCCCGCGATGAATCCAGCGTGGCGGCCGCAGGGCCGTGGGCGTGGCCAGGGCAGAGGTCACGTGACCGCTGCTGTGAGGTCAGAGGTGAAAGGTAACACAGATCGCGCACGTATTCAGTGTTTACATCTTCTGTACACTCTTAAAACACATCACTGCTGTTGGAAACTAAATACAAATCTATCTAGACAAATATTGAATAAGAGTGATCTGATTATTTCCACACACAGGCAACATCTGCTGCTTAAAACTGTGTAAATGCAGCTGGAATAATCAAAAATAAATATGTAATTAACTAATTATTACTAATTGTTATAAACATAGGTGTGTTTATAACTTTATAATTTTCATCTTGTTTTAGAGGATTGTGTGCAGCTGACTAAAGCTAACTCAATCTTTTAATTAAAAAGGAAAACATAAAACTAATTCAAGATCTATTTTTGTGTATTAACCCTGACCAGTCACCCTTCACCCTCCTTGTTTCTGATTTATAAACGTTGTGAAGACAATCAAATACCTACATCATCCTGTTTGAATACCAATTTCTAATAACATGGAGAAAGCAAATATTTATAATATTAATCCTTATTATGTTGTTTTCAGTTTCGCCTCTGAACAGATTTGATGAGATCCGGAAAGCAAATCAGGCTGCTGCCCAGCGATTGGTCACCGAGCGATTTAGCTCCTCCTCTGAGGATGAAGATGATGATGGTGAAGCAGGACGGAAACGAGGGAAAATTCTTCAGTCGGCTCTCTGTCCTTACACCACACACACAGGTGCTGACCTCACATTCCTCAGTTTGTTTCTGCTTTTCAGTTTCTGAGAGAAATTAAGTAATGTGTTTGTTTTTCAGGTCATGCTGATGTTGGTCTTCTAGAACAGACACGTCATTATTTAAATGAAGTGTGTCAGTCTGGAGGAGTCACTTGTCTTATCTGCATTGCATCAGTGAGGAGAACTCAGGCTGTGAGACTCACACACATGCACACACCCGCATGCATACATCTGACAGGTTCACCATCTCACTGCATCTCTGTGTCTCAGGTGTGGAGTTGTGTGGGATGTTACTGTATTTTTCACCTCACCTGTATTCAGAAATGGGCCAAAGACTCTGTCTTCCTGGTGTCCTCAGTGACAGATGAGGACTTTGGGAAAAGAAATCACCCATGGCCATGGTAAGCAGTAGACCAATCAGGTCACAGCAAAACATTGACCAATTGCGTGACCAACTCTCTATGTTAGTCCTAAGTGCAGGTATGAATACAGTCCTGGCGAAACTCCATCTCGATATTACTGTTACTGTGGGAAAGAGGCAGAGCCAGCTTCGGACCCCTGGCTCCTCCCACATTCCTGTGGACAGGTTTGTGAGCGAGAGTTTAAACCCTCCTGTGGACATCACTGCCTGCTGCTATGTCACCCAGGTATATACAGACTTTATAAATATGGATGCATCGCAGAGCTCTGTTGGCATTAAGTGACTACAAACTAACCTGAAGTCCTCAAAAAGCAATCACAAAACATTAGGTTTATTCACACATTATTACTCCTATTTCTTCAGTTTCCAGAATCAGGCCATGCATTAAATGTAAGATCAATATCTAGATGTATGTCTTTTCTAATTTAAGCTGCAATTTGTAAATCTTGCATCTCTTTAACCATTGTGTTAATGTGGATGACAAGTTTAAATTCTAAACAACACCACACATGATCCTGCTGTTTACAGATGTAAGGTAGTTTTAACATATCAGTAATCATTTAATACCTCAGGAATAGGTGGCATCAGAACAAACAAATAAACCAGACTGCTATGTAAGATTAACTTATTTTGTGTGTGTCAGGACCATGTCCACCCTGTCCAAAGATGGTAAGCGTTTCGTGTTTATGTGGGAAATCGGCTGGTGTTCCACGACGCTGCAGCGCTAAAGCGTGGAGCTGCCTGTGGACCTGTGGGCGAATGCTGCTATGCAGAACTCACAGCTGCACAAACACATGTCATGCAGGTCTTAGTCCTCCTCACACTCACTGATGTTTGTATTTAGTGTCACAGGACTAAAAGTTATCTTTACTGTTATTCTCTGGAGGTTTCTTCTGCTCTCAGCGCCTTAAGACAAAAACATTAATTATTATTATTATAGTGGTTCTATATTAATATAATATTAATTATTTTTAATTAGATAAGAAACTTTATACAACACTACAGTATTATCTAACTGCCTCTCTTCTGTCTCTCTCTCTGTCTCTCTTTCTGTGTTTCAGGTGAGTGTCCGCCGTGTCCAGAGGTCAGTATGCAGCCGTGTGCATGTGGCCGGCAGCAGGCAGAGCGACCTTGTGCCAGTCTAGAGTGGCACTGTGAACAGGTGTGTGCTGTGTGCGCGTAACAGCAGTGTTGTGTATTTGAAATGTCTGTTGAATATCTGTTGTGTGCAGGTGTGTGGTCGCCCTCTGTCCTGTGGGAATCACACATGTGAGCGTGTATGCCATGAAGGTGTGTGTGGACAATGTCCACGTGCAGAAAATCGGTCATGTTACTGTGGCAAAACCAGTGAGTTCACACATACACACGTTTGTTTTACTGTATTAACTGGTTTCACATGGAGACTGTTCGCCTAAAAAGTCACAGTTTTATTATCATTTTGAAAATCTGGCCAGTACACATTCACAATTTGTTTTTCTTTTTTTTCCAGAGAGTGTTTTGCCCTGTACAGTTGATGTGCCCACTTGTGGAGACACCTGCAGTAAGAAGCTGGATTGCGGTTTACACGCCTGCTCAATGCGCTGCCACAAAGGCGCGTGTGTGACTTGTCGACAGGTACTGGCACACATAAAAACTCATGCACGCACTGAGATGTGACTCAAAACATTTTTACCTTTATATTAGAAAGCGATTAATGTTTGTGTGTTTGTGTAGGAGGTAGAAAAGACATGTCGGTGTGGCCGATACAGCAAACTTTTACCTTGTCATAAAGAATATCTGTGTGAGTCCAAATGCAACAAAACACGAACCTGTGACCGACACCAGTGCAAGAGAAAGGTCAGTGTACACACACTTCAACAGACACCACCTGGGGATTTTCATTGTATGATAACAGTTTCTGAAAACACAGTTTCACATTGTATGATATTAAACATCAAACTGTTTGCTGTACTGTTCACAGCATGACACCAGCAATGCTTAAGAACACTACATTCACTTTATAATGATAATAACATTTAAAGACAGTATCTTATGTGGGGGAATCCCCCGTCAAAAGCTCATATGGAGAAATTGATACTTTTGGGGGCTTGTAGGAGTCATTGTAGAAAGACATACAATTCCTGCATTTTTATTTTAAGCAGTTTAACAAAGAACAGTACATTACAAACCGTTCCGTATACCAGCTATATGTCATACCCTACTTTATTATACTGTACACACTTGTTTCCCAGTGTGTCTGTTGACACCTTGTGACATTGACAGTGTGTTAGCATGATTGTCTGTGTTTTGCAGTGTTGCCCTGGTAACTGCCCTCCATGTGATATGAACTGTGGTCGAATGTTGGGTTGCAGAAACCACAAATGCCCATCTGTGTGTCACCAAGGTGAACCTTATCACGTGCGCACACACACACACACACACAGTTGCATCTGTCTCGGAATCACAGTGGTCAGTGGTCGTGTGGATGTTAGGGTTAATGGATGTTAAGTGATGTTTATTGAAGATTATTGTTGCTCTTACTGTCCTTCATCGAATCATTAAAATCATCACAAGTTTATATCATCCCTACTTTTCTAATAGAAACATCTTTGTATTTGATCATTTTGTTCTCAATCTTTTTTTTCCTTATTTCTGGATATTGGCCTTATATAATTGTGTGTTTATTATGCATGCGCCTTAAATGGAAAATTGTAGTAGTATTTTGGGAATGAACTGTGTATTAAATACAGTTTTATAACAGTATAAAGCAAGGTTTCCAGGTGGTTACAGTCTTCTGATTACTTTACTGGGATCTCCTGAAAGCCTTGTTTGGAAGCCAAATGTTTTATTTTGCCTAACCTTCAGGGCACATGGGAGTGTTTCTGCCCCCCCGGGAGCATTTCCTGCCAGAAGTGAAATGTTTCATTTCTAATGTTTTCTTAAGCACAAACTCTCAGATCTTATGCTGGTTCTGTGTCCAGCTCATCTGTGTTAATATTTGAACAAATTGACCTTTTCTTAGAATGGACTGTGTTGGTGTGTGTGCAGTTCTATGGCAGGAAAGGTCACAGTGTATATTGGTTATCTCAAATGTTGATGGATTTTATTTTGAATCGCTCTATTCCTTTGTTTCTGTCATTCTCTGTTTGTTCCCAATGCAAATTGGTATACAAACTTGCATCTGGAGCAACAATGTTATCTGGTATGTGTTTATCATCTTAATGTGCTGGCTGGTTAGTGAAATGTCAAGCCGCAAGTGTGTAAAATGCGCTTTCTGTCGGAGGACACACAGAACGGTCACTAAATTCATCAACAGTTGTCACAGTCTGTGAGTATAGAGCTTATGGCTGGAATTATTACTGCAGTGATGTTGGTAAGGCAGGAAAACGTTTATCAGTGCGAGGACAGTGCATCTAAGCAATGCTTTGTGTGTGTGCGCGTGTGTGTGTGCACGCCAGGGAGCTGTTATCCTTGTCCTGAGATGGTTGAAGTTCGTTGTGATTGTGGCTCTACCTCCATCTCTGTGCCTTGTGGAAGAGAGAGAACCACTAAACCACCGCGCTGTAAAGAACTCTGCAGGTAAACACACACTTGCATACACACACAATGTTTTAACTAATAAACTAACTTGCATAACTAATAGAATGCCCTCTCTCTCTTTGTAAGAAAACCTCCATCATGTCATCACTTGTCTTTGGAGCAACACAGATGTCACACTGGCTCATGTCCACCATGTAAACAGCCCTGTGGGCGTCTGTTAGTGGGATGCACCCACCTTTGTCCTGCACCCTGTCATGACCAGGTGCTGGTTAAAGCTACAGAGCGGGTACGACACACTCTTCCTCTCACGGCTGCTGTACTCTGTATGAGAATCAACCACTGAATTATTATTCATGCGGTCTTCTGGAGTGTCTTGTTTATATTTATAAACCAGCCCCTTACCTCAGTAATGAATCTTTAAATTTGAATCTTTTGCAGCTGTGGTTTGGTATGAAGAGTAATCAAATAATATTGCTTATTGTGATGTTCAATCTCTCTGTGAGATTCAGGCTGCGTTGGCTGGTCCGTGGGAACAACCATCAACTCCAGTGCATGTGCAGACTGCTCTGCCTTGTCCACCCTGCCTGGTCCCCATACCAACGTAAGGAATGTACACACACGCACACTGTGGTTTACACACTCAGCTCGGAGTTTGACAAAGGTCTTTCAAAGTGTTACAATCCAAGCCCCAAAGCAAGAATTTCTTGCAATGTGAATTTAAAGGGTCTGTGTTTGTGTTTTAAGTATGTTCAACAGAAACAGGTTATAGAAGTTGCAGCAATGCTTCTGAGCAGCAGTATGTGTTTGTGCTTAAATCTTGTGTGTTTCTCTCCATAGAGCCTGCATGGGGGAACACGAGGTAAATCACACACACACACACAATGTGTGGTACATTTCTCACTGCAACTGATAAGTTAGGGTTCTGGATCTCATTCTTCAGATAAAACTGAAGGTCAAAACCATTTTAGTGTTGAAATGTCGCGGATGACGCACGTGTACCTGCACACTTACCCACACACACTTCAGTACAGAAACCCTTTATATCTCAGTTAGGTGTGTGCTGTCAAGAGTACATTTGAGATTTTTTTTTCTTTAACTGTGTCTGCTTTTATCAGTGCAGTCTAAGCTTCTTCAGCAAAACATGTTTATATCTGTGTGTATGTTCTTGTTTTAAAGGTGAGTCCGGTTTCTTGTCACACACGTGGGCCATTTTCCTGCGGCCGTGCATGTGGACGAACTTTGACTTGTGGGAATCACAACTGCAGTTTGGAGTGTCATTATGTGACAAGTCCAGACAGAAAGATGGTAATTCATCTTACTCTCACAGACTGTCACCCTGCTACTCCAAACTTTCTGTTTCGTCATGTTTGTGTGTCTGTTTGTGCAGGGTGGTAAGGAGTGTGTACAGTGTGAGGAGGGTTGTTCAAAGCCCCGCCCTGCAGGCTGTACCCACCCGTGTGCCCTGCCCTGTCACCAGGAAAACTGCCCCCCCTGCACATTAATGGTCCGGCATCGCTGCCACTGTAAGATCTCCAATCTATACATAGAGTGTCTGTGAGTAACGTGCACATGCACACATACGCTTGCACTTACTTGCATGCACAGACCACAGATGTGTCTGTAGGCCTATAGGCCCTAATTCTGTCTGTTTCAGCTGCAGTTGTATACAGATCAGCTTTTTTTTTAATCTCTGTGTGTGTAATTGTCACAAGTCTTGACAATACTGTTTTTAAACACAATGGAAACACTCTTAAACCTTCAATTTTAATAGATGTTTTTAATGTTTGATTTAGACTGTGTGTGTGTTTGTTTTTATCATAGGAAGTTGACATCTGCTGATGAGCAGGACATACATATACTGCTCTCCTGTCAGAATCAGTGTCCTAAACAGGTGCTGAAAGACTGTGTGTGTGTGTGTGTTCTCAGTTAATCTCTCTGATTGTTAATGTGTGTAATCACACCAAATCACTGAGTGTTAATAGGTTTTTGTAACAATTTATTGGGGATATGTGTAATAATGCAAATGTAGCCAGAGCAAAACCTGACAAAACCTACTTTTACGGACATCCTTTCTTGTAAAAATGCTATACATTTTTTTAAAATGTGGTGTAGGTTATAGTTTGTAACTAGATGTGTGAGATCATACTCAGTCTCTCTGAGTTCAAAGATTACATTGTAACATATTAACCAGTGTACAATATGTTATATATTAGTTTATCTATTATTATGTAGGGTAAGGTTAAAGGAATATGTTCTATGTATGATTCTCATAATTTACTTACCCTTATGTCATTATTGGTACATGATGTTCTTTAGTTAAACAGGTCTAATAAATAGTATCCTTTGTGTGCGTGTGCGTGTGTGTGTGTGTGTGTGTGTGTGTGTGTGTGTGTGTGTGTAGTTGAGCTGTGGCCATCGCTGTAAGCTGCTGTGTCACTCAGGTGAATGTGAGCAGACCTGCAGTCAGAGAGTGAAGGTCAGATGTCCCTGTAAGAGAATTAAAAAGGTACAAACACACACAAGTTCTCAGTATCAAAAATCTAAAATCAAGCTGCCCGTTTACTGACACATTTTCAGACTGAACAGAGCTGCAGCAGAATTTGTTGTTGTGTTGTTACGTCTTTACTAGGGTCATTTTTACTGAAGATTGCGTTTGTGTGTTTAGGAATTCCCCTGTGCTCATGTGAGGGTAAATGACGGGTTGGTCATGTGTGATAATGTGTGTCTAGAGCTCCACCTGAAACATGCTGAGGTAACACACAAACACCTACAGCCAGTCACTGTTATTGTGAGGGATACGTGTTAAATGTGTAGAGCAACACGGGAACTAAAAAAGACATAATGCGTGAAAACATTCTCCCAATCCAGCAGAGGGTTAATGGACAGAGATTCCATTACACACACGCTATGCTATGATCTCAGTGGGAAACAGTTACTAGACACTTAGTGTGGGTATATGGTAATACTTGTGTGTGTTTCAGGCTCGTGCGGCCGAGGAAAAGGCTGTGCTGGAGGAAGAAGAGAAAAAGCAGCAGGTGCTGTAAAAAATTTAAAAAGATGATCATGTGATGTGAGAAACATCATAACATGGATGTTTGTTTGACTGTGTTTGTATGTGCTGGTGTGTTTTTAACTGTTTTTGTGTGCCGGTGTGTTTATCTGTGTTTGTGTGCCAATGTGTTTGTGTGTTGGTTTGTCTGTCTGTGTTGGTTTGTCTGTCTGTGTTGGTTTGTCTGTCTGTGTGTCTGTTTCAGGCTGAACTTGAGGCATTTGAGAAAAGACAGAAAGGACGCAGAAAGAAGTTGAGGAAAGTCACAGGGGTGGAGACAGAGGAAGGGGTGTGGTTAAAATATAAGAACCACCTTCTGGTGCCTGTGTGTGGTTTCCTGTTGGCTGTGGCAGCGTTTTATCTTTTACAGCTGCCTGTCTCCCAATAAACTTGAGTGTGACTTTTTTTTCTAATTTTTTTTAATGTTTAAATGTTTATTTCTAAAAAATAAAGTAAAACTTAATTTTTCCATCCATTAAGGAAACTTGTGTAATAGTGATTAGAAAACCTAGATCTATAACTGATTATAGTTAGTATTGAGTTCATAAAATCTGTTATATCTGTAACAGTAAAAACTGTAATTTGGTAGATTTACTAACAGCTATTTCAATTATTTGTTTTGACCCTCATTTAAAACTGCATGATTTTATGTCCATAATAAAGATTTGTCATGTAACCTAAATCTAATAAAACATTTTGTCAGTGATGTTTCACATCAGTGGGTCACATCTTTTGCTGGATGATCTGCTGTCTAAGGCTTTTGGGAAATGTTTTTAATCAATGTGTAATTTTTTGTATTTAGTGAAAAATGGGCTTTAGAAATGTTTGATCTGATAACGGCAGTACATGAAACTGGTTATTATTTAATAATTAGTACATGATTGGTATTGTTTAGTCACATTTCAGACGGCACAAAATCGCAGTGGTGTAAAACCCAGTACTGAAAGGAACCAGTAGTGTCGACCAGTGCAACTATTCTGGGTAAATCTGAAGTTCCGTGTCTTTAAGTAAAAAACGGACACAGGCAACACAAGTTAATTCCCGTGTCTATATACAAAGTTTTTGTAAAAACCAAAAAACAACAACCTTGATTTGAACAAGGAACTTAATTCGCAACATTATAAGCTGTAATACACAGCTGGGCGCATAGCGTTTGCAGGGCATCGGTGAGGCGGGTGTCCCCCGCACCCCCCGCCCGAGCGGCGGAGTTATAAACGAGCCCCGGCGTCTCGGGCAGCAGAGTGGCGCGGGCAGCGCACGCAGACGCCGGTTCCCTTGAATCATCAAACCAATCGCTCAATAAAGACTTTCTGCATCAACTAAAGGCGGCGACGCGGCTCCACTCAACTTTAGTGAGTATGTTTTAATGTTTGACGTGTGTGTGTAAAGGGTTAGTGTGCGGTTTCTCTCGCGCTCCTATAAATATCTGCGAGAAGCGCGAGTCTGTCTCAGATCCTCAAAGAAAAAACGTGGATAAAAATAGACCCGCGTGTGGGTATCTGGTCTGTTGTCTGTGGATCTGGTCTGTTGTCTGTGCATGTGTATCTGGTCTGTTGTCTGTGCATGTGGATCTGGTCTGTTGTCTGTGGATCTGGTCTGTTGTCTGTGCATGTGTATCTGGTCTGTTGTCTGTGCATGTGTATCTGGTCTGTTGTCTGTGGATCTGGTCTGTTGTCTGTGCATGTGTATCTGGTCTGTTGTCTGTGGATCTGGTCTGTTGTCTGTGCATGTGTATCTGGTCTGTTGTCTGTGGATCTGGTCTGTTGTCTGTGCATGTGTATCTGGTCTGTTCCCTGTGGATCTGGTCTGTTGTCTGTGCATGTCTATCTGATTTGTTCCCTGTGGATCTGGTCTGTTGTCTGTGGATCTGGTCTGTTGTCTGTGCATGTGTATCTGATTTGTTCCCTGTGGATCTGGTCTGTTGTCTGTAGGTGTCATGTGCTGTCTGTAGATCTTGTCTGTTGATCTGATGTTTCTGAACGTCAGTTACTAACTGTATCACAATCTTCAATTCGGTGAGTTAATCAAACTTAACGCTCAATTCTCAGATGTTTGCTTGTATGATACTGTTGTGTTGATTGGCGTGTGCTGTGTAAATCCATTTACATTCAGTCACTATTTATATTATCGAGTATCTGTCAATCAATAACTGTCACTCATGCACAAGCAGATTATATTTGCTGTAAACACACACACTCTTTCTGTTTTCAGGTCTGTTTATGTCAGATGAACACATCATGGGTGAAGCGTTCACACACACACAGCTCTGCAAGAAACATCTACGCCTGCTGCTGGTCATTGCGTTGCCATGTGTGTGTGTGTGTGTCCTGCTGCTGATGTTCACAGGTGACACCCGTGTTTGATCTGAGTCTCAACACGACAAACATACAAATATGAAGCACACACAGTAGAACGCTAACAGTAGCACAAAAAAAGACATTATAACCCTAACCCTAATACATATCGCTGGTCTTCCTAATGTATGTGATTAAGATTTTCAGTTAGTCATGTATCATTTAGGCTGTTATGTCAAAATTTAATCACAACATGATTTTAACTCCCGTAGAAAAATTTGTAATTATGACACAACTGGGGGCAGTTGTCTACTGGTTAAGGAGTCGGGCTTGTAATCAGTAATTTGCTGGTTTGATTCCAGTACCAGCAGATAGCAACTGAAGTGCCCTTGAGCAAGGCACCTAACCCCTGATTGCTCCCCGGGCGCTGCAGTGATAGCTGCCCACTGCTCCGGGTGTGTGTGTGTTCACGACTTGCAGTGTGTGTTCACTCCTCACATGGATGGGTTAAATGCAGAGGTCACATTTCGGTTACGGGCAACCGTAACTGACAAACACGTCACTTTCACTTCACTTCACAAACACAGGAACATGCAGATTTTCACACTCTGTCTCTTTGGATGGAATAAGTTTGTATCAACATTTTATGTGTATGTGTGTGTACGGGATATCTTTTTGACCTGTGTTTAACTGTGATGTGCGTGTGTTGGTTCAAATTGGCTCACCTCTTTCTCTGTTTCATCAGCACAAAGACAAAATGTCACAGTCTGTCTCATATACGACATCTGCATGTCATTCTTCTTTCCATCTTTCCAGCCTCGCTCTCCCTGTCTTTGTTTTTTGGCTAGACAGTGTCTTTGGCTGGACGTGATCTGTGAAGCTGGGACACTCGTCCTGTCCGGACGTCCTAATGTTTCTGCATTGTCACAGTGGCCTGTGTCTGTCCCCTAACATAACTGCTGCAATGCCACACACATCCATTCTAGTTGTTTTATGTGAAGTAAAAAAGGGGTGTGTGTGTGAGCAGGACTGTCTGAAGGGCATCATTTGACAGTTGAAGAGCATTAATTGAGCTGATTCTGTTGGTGAGGTTGGCAGTGTGTCCCAGTGATGTTTTGTGTTGTATTCTCAATACATCGGAAACATCTTTGCTGTGCAAATTGTGTCAGCAAATAGTTATAAAAGTATCTGAGTTGGGTAATACATGGGGGTTGATGCTGTCAGGTGTCGCTCAGAGCGTTTGCAGAGAGGCAGACTGTTTCAGCAGATGGTGTGTGTGCCACAGTGGAGCAGTTTAAATATAAAAGCAGCAACAGCTGAGGATATTTATACACACACACACATACACTCACACACTTCCCAGCAGCAGTTCCTCAGGTCTGTGTTTCTTTCATTCACTCTGTGTCTCATGTTCATCCAGGTTTATTTGGATTTGGCTTGTTGGATGCTCCAGGATCCATCTCCATAGCAACACTCTCCCCACTTACCAATGGGCCCAATAACGACACTGGCCCCAACCAGATGAGGGCCAATAACAAATCAACATTGGCACAAGCAGTCACACAGCAGCCTGTACTGGAGACGCCCCCCCCACAGTGGGACTCTACCCTCTGGATGTCTCGTGCGTCCTCCTCTTCAGCCGGCCCCACCCCCACCACCTCCTGGGACTGGTTGACTGCCATTTCAACGGTGACGAGCATAAACTCAGAGGCCGGTACGTTCTGGAGACGTACACCACACTTCTCTGTCGCTCCCCCGGCTGCTATCCATTCCAGTAAAGTTCAGGTGTTTTCTCACTAGTAAAATTCAGATTTTCTTACTGTCCCGTTGTCTTCTGTTTTTCGGTGTCTGTGTCTTTCTCTTTGTCTCTCTCTATCTATCTGTCTCTGTCTCACTGTCTTTCTCCCATATTTTATAATATGAATTTTTTTTACAGACAAGCTCCTAATGAAATTTAAAGAGAAATGCTTTGTGTGAGAGAGAAGCAGATTTTTTTTGTGTCCTTGGTGAAGGTTTCATCCCAGAAGTGTGTAGAATCCTGATGTGTTTGTGTGCTCTCTTGTAATGACCTCTACAGAGGAGTGTGGTGTGATATTGTTTCTCTATCTAAACAGACAAATGATTAATCACACAAAGTTTTCCTGGTGTGTGTCTCTGTGGGGGGAGTTCTACTTGTCTTGCTGACTTTGACTTGAGCACTAGAATCACAATTACAATCAATGACTTCTAGTGAACACATTTATTTTGCTATCTCAGTGGGGTCTTAATTTATAAAAATTTCACTTAATTTATTAACCAATCTGATTTCCTGTGTTGTGTGACAGGTTCCTGCTCTGACATCACAGAGAGTCAGTGTCACATGCTGCCATACAATCAGACAGGCTTGTTGCCAGGGATGACGGTCGTAAAGGGTAGTGAGATGCAGATGTTCCTGAAGTTTTTCAGCTATCTGAGTCGTCTTTCCTGTTACAGACACATCATGCTGTTTGGATGCTCCATCGCCCTTCCGCAGTGCATCCGTCATGGAGACAACAATGAGTTAAAGTACAACCCTCAAAGACAAGCTTTCAATTGTATATCTGTTTGTCTCTTTCAGTGTGTTTTATTAGCACAACAAGTAACATAGCAGTTTGTTTTTTCCTAAACACAAAATCTGTGCTCCTTAACTCACAACAGAACAAACAAACTGACTAGCAGCTTAAAACTGGATTAGCATCATTTTCATTAACACAAAATCATTTCGGCCCCCTTTGCTTCATTGACATAGATTTTTTATTTTGAAATCCCAAACCAATTTGAAATGACATAAATGTGTATCATGCTCCAAATTTAAAAAACAGGACACTTATATAAAGCAGTTTACAAAAAGAAAAAATACAGACAAATGTAAGGAAGTAATCAACAGAAATAAAGAACAACAATTGTGAACACAAGGGTAGATGTGTGCATTTCTTCCCTTGATGTTACAGGACATTGATTCTGCCTTGTCAGTCATTCTGTAAAGCTGCTCAGGAAGGCTGTGAACCTGTGCTTCAGATGTTCAATGCCTCCTGGCCAGAGTTTCTGCGCTGTTCACAGTTCACCAGTAACACAGAAAGCACAGCCAAAGGTACAGCAGTGTGTTACACACCCCAACACACCCATGGAAAGGCTGGTGAGTGTCTCACACCTGATTCACATCAGATTCATATCAGGTACATGAAGAATAATTTGAATGATGTAATTATAATGAGGAATTATTTTATTTGTAACAAATAAAGACTTCTTTGTCTTAAGCTGTGTGTGGAGGAAGTGATAACTTCCTGTGTGCAAGTGGAGTTTGTGTCCCCCAGAAATTAGTCTGCAATGGATACAATGACTGTGACGACTGGAGTGATGAGAAGGACTGCAGTAAGTGTGTGTGTGTGTGTGTGTGTGTGTGTGCGTGTGTGCGTGTTTGTGTTGTAAAGCTGAGAGCTTTGAGCTTTGTTGCTCTAAAACATTTGCCTTTGTCATTTTTTAATTTTTAATTTCTTCAACTAAAATAGCAAAGACACTGTGCACACCCTGATTAAAGAAGCACAGTTTCCCATTGGCCTCTTTCTATCTCTCTCTGCAGACTGTGCAGATGGTCAGTATTTGTGTGCTACTGGTCGCTGTGTCTCACAGGGTTTTCTGTGTGATGGATACGATGACTGTGGAGATCTGAGCGATGAACACAACTGTGGTGAGTTTTTTTAAATACAGGTTTTGTTAAGATTTGCTGAAGCTTTGTTGGAATGTAAGAAGTGCTATTGATCTTTTCGAGTAACCCAGTTGTAATTAGGAAAACTAGTCAACCAGATACTGCTGATGAATTATTTATGGTTACAAATATCACAACTCTTGTTTATACTGGTTTATTGCGACACCCATTATTTATAATAACACTTCAAATGACTCCTACAAGCATTCCTGTTGAAGAGTTCTTTTTTTAATTTGCCTGCATCATAATGTCATACGGTGGTTGTTATTAAACTCTGCACTGTGGAGTGTATTGCAGTAAGTGTTGTCTTGATTCTGATGTAGTGTGTGACTCAGTTCGAGAGCATAGCTGTGGGGAAGGGCGGTGTGTTCCCAGAGACTGGGTGTGCGACGGTGATCATGACTGCTTAGACAAAAGTGACGAACTGAACTGCTGTGAGACACACACTGCATGTTAAACACACAAACCATACACACAATCTGTATATTATGCACAAAACTGTGTATGTGTGTGTGTGTAGCGTGTAAGTCGCAAGGTCTAGTGGAGTGCAGGAGTGGTCAGTGTATCCCCAGTGCGTTTCGCTGTGACGGTGAACATGACTGCAGAGACGGCAGTGATGAGGACAACTGCACACAACCTCAGAGTGAGAACACACACAT
>JBAJNP010010370.1:1680-16534 GCA_036877545.1 Yasuhikotakia modesta
TGTGTGTGTGTGTGTGTGTGTGTGTGTGTGTGTGTGTGTATGGGGGGCAAGTACAATCCTTTGTCCTTGAACTAGGCAGATTCCCAGCTAACACTTTTAGGTTATAAGAACATTCCCCTAAAGTTTCCATTAGGCAACAAAATGTTAAAAATACAACATTATGAAAACTCCACACAAATGGTGATTTTAAAAGGAATGAAAGCGGCTTTTATTAAGAGGGAAGAAAGCTTTAGTCGGTCAGAAATGTAAGAGATTGAATCATGCAACTATTGTTTTAATGAATAAAGTGACGTTTTGAGATTGTGAGATTTGGGTTTCTGACTGGTGGTCGCGTCTTAAGCTCAGCGGGCTGTCATTTACCATCAATGCGCCACCATCACGTTCAGCTTCACTGCTCCAGCTGTTCCCATGGCGATAATGCGGCTCAGTTTCACACCGTTACCTTGGAAACAAGTACGAGTGACAGGATTAAAGGAAGGTGTCCCATGAGAGCTGTTATATAAGTTCATAAAATCACCAGCCAAGATCTTTAAACACTAAACTTCACCTGCAACTGAGACACTTCTATTAAAATTCATCTCTTTAAATCATCTGAACATCACTGTCAACCCGGAGAACATGAGTAACGTTCAGGTCGGTGTTTTCTTACCCAGTCTGAAGATCTTCATCACGTCCAAACCGCTGAAGAACCAGAACAACGTCCTGGATAACAAACGGGACGCGCCGGATTGGAGACCCCGTGCGTAAAAGTGACACCAAACTGGGTGCATTCAACGCGCATGCAGTTTTCTGGAGAGATTTCACTGCAAGTGTCGTGCAAACACAGAGAGGAGAGAGAGAAAGTTTCAGATTCGTCTGTTCCTGGTCATTTGCATCCCTTGGAGAGGTCTGGTCCTCTGTACGTGCACATACATGATGGAAGGAAGTGACATGATGCGTTTTGTTTAAGGGCTGAAAGAATAAAGGATGTTAAAATGCATTGAAATTAAACTACATTTGAAAGAGCAAAAACACAGATTAATGCTTTATGATTTTATTTATTCATGAAATCAGATTAATTAAAACATCATCTATAGACACTCAGAGTTGGTCACTCAGCTTTTTTTACACACATCTACAACAATAAATTAGCATTACTTGTATGTTTCTTCACACAACTAATTATAAATGTTCAGGAAATGTTAAACAGAAACTGAATGTCACTGTTGAAACATGAGAAAATAAATTACAAAACAGACATGGAAACAAAAGTTTGACTTTGAACAGCTGGAGTCACGGCTGATATCAACAGATTTAACTTGGACAAATTAAACTAACAGTTGTGTTGCTTGTTAAAATGAACTAAAACTAGCTGTTGGTTAGCGGTCAAAATCTCTTCCATTAACGTTAGTAGAACGTTTTTTAATGTCACTTATAAATCAAAAACCCTATTCTTTAGTAGTTAGTGTAACATTGTAAAAACATTACAGGACTAAACCGAATACTGTTATTAGAACCAAACAATACTGTTAATACAACATCTAAAAACTGGATGTTTCAAATGTTCCTGTTCTGACATTACAAATAACATTTGTAGCATTTTGAAAACGTTCTTACAACCTAAAGTTGTTCGCTGGGGTCGGTCGCATCACCTGTGACATCATACGATGACCTGAGGTCACAGGTAAAGCAAACGGTCGCGACACAGGAACCTGCGATTCGCTGCATGTGTGACGCTGATGCGAAATCAATAAAACCATAAAACAACACATGCGGAGACAGAAACAGAACAACAACGTTAACAAAACTCTTTCATAACGTTTTTCTCTGATACTGCTCCTCCACAGGTATTTGTGCGGATGGATAGCAGATTAAAAGTATAAATAATAATTAAACGACAATTTTCTCATCACTCCCAAGGAATGTTTCACTCATTTAAAGAGGAAGTCTTGTTACAGATACTTTAAAACTATTAAAACTGGTTCCTGTTCCTCTGCCTTGTTCTCGTTGATCTTTAGGAGTGTAGGTGTAAAATCAAACTTTAGGTGGGCCGACAGAAACCGTTCAAGGGTTTGGGAAGTTCGGGGTAATTCTGGTTCTGGTTTCGTAAAGTTGGGTTCAGTTATTTAACCAGAGGAGATTCTGTCTTCTGCGAATCGTCCCTGAGCTTCAGAGCTTTGATGACAGCCATCTCCTTAGCTTCCTTTTTCTGGTTCCTCGCCTCAAACTGCAGCCTGGAGAGCAAAGAACATAAACACAAGTTATTGTAAAACATTTCCTTTAAAGCTTTTGACTCAAACTCAGTTTGTTTGCATTCAAACCACCAGCCCTGAGTCACGTGACCGAGCTCATTTGCATAATCCCGCGTGTTGTGAGTCTCACCTGTTCTCGATGATTCTCTGCACGATGTGGTCAGACGTCAGACTGTTCCTGCTGTCCAGGACACGGAAGATCCCTCTTTTCTTCGGCTCCTGGGAAAAAAGTGATATTTTCATTTATGCAAATTAAAGCTGCATATTAGGAGAGGATTGGTCCGTACTCACGGCGTAAGGATCCGACCCGTCTGTGTCCGGAAACACGTCTGTTTTCCCATGACACACCAGATCCACCTACACAGACATACAGAATTAATCAAATGTTTAAATAACGTTCTTATAACCAAGATATACGTTGACACAACATCTAGAAAAACTGAAGAGTCCTAAAAGTTTCAAAGTAACATTTTTGGAAACGTTACAAAAATGTTTTACAACCTACAGGTAATAAAACAGAAGCAGTACCTTAAAATGTTCCAGAAGATCGTGGCCTACGGCGTACGGAGCGCCGATCACAACCTCTGAAACGTACTGCAGAACACAGAACCAAATCAAACACAGAACCACAAACTCTGAACTTCTGCGTCTTCTAAGTTCTCTAAGGTTCTAAGATCTCACATTCAAAATGTCTTCAATTCTATGTTCCAGTTATTATGTTCCAAGATGATTATGGTTAAACAGTACCAAGGTTCTCCAGGTTCTAACGTTCTAACAATGTATCTGTTTTGTTAGTTGGGTTTGGTTGTTTTTTTGCACGTATAATAAGATGCAGCACAAATGAACTTTATTTCCTGCTTGTTATGTTTCTTTCTTAACCTTGAAATCTGCTTATTTCTTTTTATTATCTCTCTCTTCCCTCTCTCTCTCTCTCTCTCTCTCTCTCTCTCTCACTCTCTCTCTCTGTGTTATGAGACAAGACTGTCACGAATACCAAAACAATTTAATCTATGCGACATAATAAAACAGAATTGGAGTAGGTGGCAATGTATTCAAAACACCAAGAAACGATTGGAGGAGGCAGTAATTTATGCAAAACACTGAGAAATGGCTGAAGGAGGTGGTAATTTGTGCCGTGAAATGATTGGAGGCGGCAGTAACTTATGCACGGTCCTGAAATTTGATTGGAGGAGGCAGTAAAATATGCAAAACTGTGAGAAATGATTCCAGCAGCTGTAAGTTATGAGTGTTTGTGTGTGTGTATGTGCGAGTGTGTATGTGTCAGTGTGTGTGTGTTTGTGTGTGTGTGTATGTGTCAGTGTGTGTGTGTTTGTGAGAGTTTGTGTGTGTGTGTGTGTGTGTAGACTCACTCTGCACGCCAGCACACTCAACGTTCTCTCATGAATATTCATGATGGGATAATTCTTCCCCTTGTAGCGATTTACTTCCTGCAAAAAAATATATTAATATTAAAATTAGTAAACAATGACACTCATCAAACACCACAAGCAAACACAAACATAACTTGTTACAAACATTCAACTTAATCTGTGTTGCTTGTTTAATGTCCAACATAGCAGTTAGGAGCTTTAGAAGTGTGTGTGTGTGACACACCTGATCGAAGTGTAACCCAACAATGACATAAGGTTTCTCTGCCTGTTTATAAACAGTCTCTAGAAAATCCACATGGCCGATGTCTGCATTGAACAGTTAAGATTACAACCAGAGAAACATTATAACAACAAATTCTGCATGAATATTTCAGACTGAACCTCTTCCCTTCATCGGGAAGATTTTAAAGGATGCGGAAGAGGTCAAAAGCTCCGGCCACGTATATAATGGTGTCTCCGGGTTGCGGCTCTTTTCCAGAGGCGAACTGGATGATTTTCTGAGACGTCTGTAGGAACTGGGAGACGCCGGTCCAGGGGCTGTGGCCTTTAGGACCCTGCAGAGAACAAACATATTAAACAAGAGCTATAAAGTATGACCGTAATATCAGAGTTATCTGAAACTTATCTGCAGTGCTTCTCTACGAGTCAACTCTGCCCTCTAGTGACCAAGACTGTGCATGACTCTTAAATTCTCTCACCTTCCCAAAGTTATCCGTGTGCAGCTGGTAGGCCGTGTTATCCTGACAGACAGGAAAACTCTATTAGTTTTTTACAGGAAAGACTTTCGATCGACACGTAAACGTTTACTCACGATGTTGCTGTGATGTGCTTTAGTCAACAAGAGCATTCGGCCCACCAGATCGGTGGTGGACACTCCTTGTGTGCGCTTACACTCCCTGTGGACGACAGCGACCCGTGAGACCCCAGATTAGATTTGTTTAATCTGTGTGACACGTTCATGAGTTTACCTGTATCTGTTCATCCGCTTCACCTCCTCGTACGTGTCTCTGCCGTCCACCGTCAACGTGATGTCATCTACCGCATTCAATGCGACGTCAGTATCGTTGCAATAAAATGACTATGAGAGGCACTAAAGTCTATAAATGTGAAATACGTCTCACCTCCATGCACGCAGAAATCACAGTTATATTTGTCCAGCGTTTCGAGGGTGGTGACGTACGGCGCTCCTTCTACAACCTCATCCACCCATTTTATGGCCCGGATCATTTTATATCTCTCAGCCTGGGTGAAGACCGGCGGACCCTTGTGTTTGGATATCTCCTCTGAGCGAGAGAGAAAACATCTGTATTAGTTTACAGTCTGAACCTAAAAACTCAAATCTGGACACTCAGATGTAAGAAATACCATCCGTGTGAACGCCGACCACCAGATAATCGCCCGTGGCTTTGGCCTGTCGCAGCTGGTTGGAGTGGCCGTAATGCACCATGTCATAGCTGTTAACAAAAAAAGGGTTGAAAGTAAAAAAACAACAACACAATAAACGAGCATCTGTGCACTGAATGAAGGGTTGTGTGTTGACAGCGGTAACAGGAGACGTGTGTGTGTGTGTGTGTGTGTGTGTGTTATATAACCCTCAGACCGTCCGATGAGGTTACATACAGACACAAATCTCCAATTTCCCATGATCCTTTACCACATGCAAAATGTACCACATGCAAAAAAAGAGAGGCACCGTGGTACGCTTATGGTACTTTACAATACACCACCGTGGCATCATGAGGTACACAGCGGTACCCCAAAATACCCCACCGGGGGCATGCTACCTTTTTTTTTAAGGGGGTACGTGTACAAATGATGGCACTTCATGGGATGTTTTATAAGAAATGCAACAATATATGAATTTTAACATCACATTAATCCGGTGGTACCATCACCATGGTTACCAAGCATGGTACCAGCATACCACACAGTTATCATCTCTTCACCATCACACCCGGTCTTTATAACAGATTATATAACCTATATATTTAATAACCAGACATTATAACAGATGCTATAAGCGTTCAGCGTTCAGCGTTCAGGCTGGTGCGCGGTACCGGTGTGATGTCACTTACCAGCCGTCACACCACACCCGGACCACCCGCCTTCTCTTCTCCGGGCTGCTGGCCGCCTCTCCCCGGCCGGACGAGCTCGACTCTCCCGTGTCCTTGTCCTGCACCGCGTGGCTCCCGTTCCTGATCATGTTCGGTGCGTGTAAACGCTCGGATCAAACGATGAAACCCGGTACGGTCGACACACGCTTCGGACGCCGAGAACGCAGCGCGGTGACGCAGCCGCGGAGGACACGCCCCCTTAGCGCGCCGCGCCCCCGTTCATCAGGAAGTGACGTCAGTTGCGTGTGGCGTCACGTAGCAAATGTATTTATTATTAGCAAATTATTAGCATAGCAAATTTATTATTATTATTATATATTTGTTTTTATAACATATATCCACATGTCAGTGATTATTGACTTATTATGATGTGACACATGAAATCCTTCGATTATTAATAATTAGTTATTATTCAGTTATCATTAATAATTATTTTGTTTACATGCACACGTTTGTTTTTTAGAAGATGTATCAATAAGTATAGTGTGTATGATTATTATAATTAATAATAATATTGTGCGGGACATCTTTGTTCAAAACGATCTTATGTCTTATGTTAATATTACATTAATAAGCATAAGGTTGAGTTAAGAGTGTAAAGTTATACGAGTTATGATAGAAATAAATGTTTGTTTTACGGGTGTTTGAGATGATATACATGAATTGAATGAGAAACACTTGCTGTGAGATGTTTGGTACATTTATATCTGAATCACAGTAAACCATTGGACTGCATGTAAAATGTTTATTTGTTTCACAAACACATTTGAGTGCATTGAACGAATGCATTTACCTGAGGTTGCTTTCAACGTGTTATTTCAATATCACACACTTATAATATAAAACAGCATTTAAATTTCCTCATAAATAACATGATGTTCTTTAACTCATGAGAAAATAAATAACAACAACAACACCAGTGCTCAGATATCACAACATAAAAGTATTAAATCTCATATAAAACCTTTCTGTATTAAAACGTATTAGACTTAATAGAGAAGCTCTTTGTTCATCCTTCATTTCCGTCCCGTTAGCCACTATAAATAAAAAACAACATACATGTAAGTGTTTATTCCCTCTTAAATAAACAGGGAACAGTTTTTGTTGCAAGAACGTTTTCATTAGGTAACAAAAACGTTAGCAAAGTTATTTCAGATGTTATATAAACGTTCAAAACTGTTCAACAAGGTGTTTGTCATTTTAAAGCATAATTGTAATTGTATTGCATAACATGTTTGATGTATTTAAACACGTAACGTTGTGTCTTTTGACCTTTTTATAACGTTACATATTAATTTGTATTTAATAACTTATAGTACATATAGAACATATAGTATAAAACGTAGAGAAACATATAGTATTAAACTTAGAGAAACATATAGTATAAAACTTAGAGAAACATATAGTATTAAACTTAGAGAAACATATAGTATAAAACTTAGAGAAACATATAGTATAAAACTTAGAGAAACATATAGTATTAAACTTAGAGAAACATATAGTATAAAACTTAGAGAAACATATAGTATTAAACTTAGAGAAACATATAGTATTAAACTTAGAGAAACATATAGTATAAAACTTAGAGAAACATATAGTTTAAACTTAGAGAAACATATAGTATAAAACTTAGAGAAACATATAGTATAAAACATAGAGAAACATATAGTATAAAACTTAGAGAAACATATAGTATAAAACATAGAGAAACATATAGTATAAAACTTAGAGAAACATATAGTATTAAACTTAGAGAAACATATAGTATTAAACTTAGAGAAACATATAGTATTAAACTTAGAGAAACATATAGCATAAATATCTCTGGTTGCATGATGTTCACTATGTAGGGTGTCACCTGGATGCTGATGTTTTGGGGTTCATCAGCCATTGTAAATACTCTTTGGTTGCCAGGCTGTCCAGCACCTTGTTGACGTCACTGGTGAAACTTCCGTCCACGTGCCTCATGCGCGCCGGAACTGTGCGGCTGCTTCCGGCAGGGCTGGTCACGTGACACACAATTTATTAAAAGACCATTATTACACATTTGCAGCAGTTAATAAAGTTGGTTAGTTAGTTGGGTTCATCAGACAACAAGCTAGTTATAGTTATATTATATATATATTAGTTAGTTAGTTGTGTAGTTGTTGATATTACATTAGATGACTAGTTATGCCTGGTAAGACATTCCTGTCAATCATAACTTTAACCTTAACCCTTAAATCTGATTTAAACGTATTTGTTCCTTTGGGATAAAATTGAAGATTGTTAGATTATTCCAACATGTGTAAGTGTTTAAAGCTTCAACAAAATGCCAGTTTGGCTTCATTTATATTTTATAAAGGCAGTTTTAAGTTGTGAACAGAGGTGGCGACAGAGAGGCAGAAGTTAGTGGTTGCAGCTTTGAGTAACCAGTAGAGATTCATGCAGACGTTTGTTTGATTAGTACCAGAAATGTAGTTCAGTCAGACGTTACGTCAGAAAGATGACCGGACCACACAGCACAGTTTCAGCCACATTTATTTGCTTCAGTTTTAGAATGTGAGTTTGGACACGTTAGAAAACAGGTGAAGAAGAAAGCGATCAGTGTTTTTTTCTCCTTTACACTTGCTTGGTTTTTATTTGCATCTCTCACACACACATTAAGCCACTGACAGCGGTCTAAGCAGTGAACCCTACTGTTGTTTGGGCTGTCCGGATTTCAGCCAGGCCACAAAGTTCTGGACCGCTTGGTCCTGCAGGTACGAGCTGATGTCGCTGGTGTAGGTGCCCTCAGCATGACGCCTGGCTGGACCACTGGAGAAAAACAAGAGAATACAGATCAAACATTTAAACCGGAGTCAGTTCGGTACGAATGTGAACGCTGGAAAAGTGGATTGAGTTCCTGGTTGGGCTGGGTTATGTAGGGCAAGAGCTACGGTTGATTACTTTTATTTTAAATATAGTTTATTTTAAACAAAACAACTACCCGTTTCTCTTGGAGTTCATGAGCCATTGAACGAAGTCCTGCGCTCTCCTGGTCTCCAGATATTTGCTGTAGTCGTTGGAGAAGGTTCCTTCTGAATGTCTCTTCACCGTCGTGAAGTCCTCACCTCTCGGCAGAAGATCTTCTGTCTCTGTGCTACAGGACATTAATTATCAGGCGTTACGCTCTAACGTTTATACAACTATTATAAACGCTTTAAACATCTGCTCACATTCTGTCACGTCACAAAACACAGAACAAAATGCTTTTGCTGTCACATTGTGTAGAAAATGACACACACTAATTTTAGGTCTATCATTTGTCTTACCTTGTGCTGTCTTGCAGTGGGACACAAATGCTGTTTTGAACGAAGAGAAGAAGAAAAACACCTGCAAGGACTTGGATCCCGTTCATGTTGAAACTTTCTGTGAAGATACTGTAGAAATTTCACAAAATATCAAGAACATCAGAACAACATCTGTGAGGTTTGTAGATGATCAGAGTGGAAGTCTGATTGGTTAAAGATCTTACCGGTGGAAGAACAGATGGAAATTTCTGGACGGAAAGTTCTGGAAATTTCTTCTGCTGTTGGTTTCGTGGAGTCTTCTCAAACTTCTGGGTTTATATAGCTGGACCAGGTGGGCCGGCCCGGTTTGGAAGCGCACGCACACACACACACACACACACTTCATTAGTGTCGATACATTAACTGCTGTGGATGAAACTCATCTGATGTTTGTTTAAAGACAGAAACGTGCCAAAGTACCGGCAGATGAGAGCTTCCAAAAGTGTGAAAAACAGAACGAACGCTTTGCAAATAAAGGATAGAAAAAAATAACATGAGGTGCTTCTGTAGATAAAAATACAAAGAACTGAATCTTTCTTTCCCTTTACAAAGAAATTCAGATTTAAATACAATGTTAAAATCTTACTGACTTCATATATTTGACAATCTGTCAGGTTTTCTAAACGTTCAACATTCCCAGAATACAATTTTGTGTGCTTGTGTTTTCAAAGAGTTAAATTATAAACTACATTAAATTGTTTTGTTGGCTGTTAAATGTATGTTGTTGTTGTTTTAGAATGAAATGGGAACGTTACTTTAACGTTGTTACAGGTCCGTGTTTTAACTCAAATCTGTGTAAATCTGTTTTTTTAAATGTTACGTTGTCATGTGGTGCAGTATAATCATAAATAAGTTGTGAAAGTATATAATGAAGTTTATGCAAAATACCTAAAATATTACAAATATTTTTACATAAATGAATAGTTGGTAATAAACTTCTTCAAAATTCAAAGTTACAAAATAAACTTTTTGTTTAAAAAAAAAGTTTGGCTGGAAGTTTTGCGTATATGCAGTAATTTACAGTAATTTACTCAGTGATTACAGTACGTGACGCTGTATTAAATGTGACGAGTGATTCAGCCGTTCAGAATGTACAGCTAAAACTGACTGAATCAAAATCTCCATTATTACAGCACAGTCTGGAAGTGACGCCGATTCGGCACTGAAGGTTTATGGCACATGTCTGTCGGATTTTACGTCAGGTACATTTGTTCCCTGGGATTTAAACCTTTGACCTTGGCGTTGCAGACGCGCTACAGGAAATCATCATTCTTGCCGTTGCAAAAGTCCATTTGCTTGAATTTACAACTTTGTAACTCCAATTTGATGAGGATTATTAAACATGAGTTCTGTTACTGTATGTTTAAAACTGTGTGTGTGTGTGTGAGAGAGAGAGAGACTATATCTCATGTCAGTACCGTGCAGTAGATGGTACTGAACGAATGTTAAATTCTTGCCTTTTCTCATCACTGTGGATTCCAGGATCTCTGTGTAAATAGAAAGTGTTGAAAATCAGGGTCAAAAAAGGTTTTATGTGAATGACTCTGAAAAAGCACAACTCTAATTAAAGTTAAAGCAATAGTTCACCTCAGAATGACCTGTTTCTATCATTTATTCACTCTCATGTCTTTTCAAACCTGTATGAGTTTTGATTTTCTGAGGAACACAAAAGACATTTTAAAGTATGTTAGTAACCAAACAACAGTGACACTAGTTGACTTCCACCAAACACAATGTTTTTATAATAAAACTTGCGTTTAATCCTCTGAAATGAACTCGCTGTAACTTTGTTAGCCAGCAGGAACGCTAGTGTTACAGAACTGTTACAGTCCTTTCAAACATTCTTACAGAAGACCATACAATAATTTATGAGGGTCATTTATGAAGCAAATAATAATTCATATTTCTGGACTTTCCTCAAGTTTTATACAGCCATGAGCTGTTATGCAAAAACATCACATACTGTAAAACAGATTACATGTAAAACAGAAAAAGATATCATTTAAAAATCATCATAGACTGTTTACTGTCACGTTTCCAGAAAATATCATAATTTATCCATCCATCCTTCAACAGAAACTATTTACATCATTTAACTTTTGTTCAAGACACAAAAATATCTTCTTAAAATGGCTGAATAGTGGAAAACTCTTTAAAAGGCTGTTAAAAGCTTCACAAACATCAGAGTGTCTTTTATTGACTGAACTGAATCCATCCGTCTCGTCTGCTCAGACTCTCTGCAAACAAACACTTCATCTCATCGGGTTTAATGCATCATAGCTCAGATTCACACATGACAGGTGTGAGTTACTCAAACCTGTGTCACTTTTACACTCACTGTCGTTTTTAATAGAGCAACTGAGTGAAACTTTAGTGTGTGACGTGAACATTTATTTATCACCACTAGGAAACAGCAATTATCTGTTTTGCGCTTTTTAAATTTCCTTATTCATTTTGAGATATTAAAGAAACGTTTAAAGTAATGCTGTATGAATCTGAGAAGCAAACAAGATGAAACCAACATCTATTTTCATAATATAGATTTATTCTGATTTAATACAGCCTTAAATGTAATAGTATATGTATATTGTACACATTTATTTTTTGCATTGGTTTATTTACAATTTAATCTTCAGAGGTCAAACATAACAGCTCCACAAATCAACCGGTTTTAATGATTAATACATTATAATCAGAAAATGACTTTTTTTCTTTTAAGTTTACAGTCATTTCAGTTTTTCTGCATAATTCTGCGTAACGTTTGACACAGTATTTGCCGTTTAACTGAAGCATAAATCCTTCAGGTCTGTGACAGCAGCGATGTTATTTTTACATGGAAGTTGCTTCAATGAAAACGTGTTTGAGTGTTAAACACATTTCTCAACAATGTGTCATTTCTGACGTCTTTGTCTTTCTGAAATTATGTTGCAGGTGACAGTTTTTGCAGTTTTTTCACAGTGGGATCAATGAGAAATGAATTTGACTTTTTTTAAATAGCTTATTGTGCAGCAAATGATTAACAATCATAAGAAAATATTTAGTGACAATATAATGTTTCTCTCTTAAATAGCAAAAGTTCTATAATGTCACAAAGTGGCGATTGTTTTATCCGTTGCTGGATTGTGACGTAGCAGCGTTGTGATGTCACAGCTGTGATGCAGCAGCGTCGTGATGTCACAGCAGAGTTGTGACATCACTGAGTGAAGGTGGGTATGCTGCGCGACCGCCTCATGACCAAACGAACCTCCACATCCGGCAGACTGTCCTGTTTCGTCTGGCCACACCCCTCATCCGCTACGGCCATGTGGAGGTCAAAACGCAATGACACGGATTTCTTCCTCAGTTTGGGATTTCCTTGGAAAAAAGATCCTTCCCACTGTTTGATGACACGGTCGATCTTCTCCGTCCTGCAGCAGAAAGTTTTACATAAACAGTGTATGAAGAGGTTTACAGAGAACATTTACAGAACGTTTACGTTTAAGTTGAGATAAACTTACTCCACTTTTCCGTGACCCTCAGCACTTTCTCTTACAACATTTCCTTCCACAATCTCTTGAGTTTTGACAGTGGAGATCTCACCATCTCTGTTTCCGTTTGAATCTGGTTATAAAAACAGCCACACAAAACCTCACAGGTTCTAGATACTAGATATTCACCCTTTCATGATTATAAAATGAACAAATGTAACGTTTGCCTGTCTGACCCGTCAGAATGACGAGGCTCTTCTGTCGTTGAAGGGCTGGGCTTGTTTTTGGAGAACTTTCCGTGCAGAAGAACCGGCCGATCTCCGCGTCACATCCGTTGGACAGACCGTTCTCCTCAAGAGCGGGAACAGAACCTTTCCATGGCTTCAGCTTCAAACCATCTGAACTGAGGAACCTGCAGAGGAACAACAGGAGAACCAGGTTTCTTCACGGGTTTGGTTGAAGACCAGAACTTTTAACACTAGCCAACAATGTTCCCTGTTTGCTGAGAATTCAACCGGAGAACTTTGAACTTCCATAATGAACAAAACAAGCATCTTTGCAGCCTCTCCTGACCTGCCCTCCTCGCGCTCCAGAAGTCTCCTGTAGGTGGCGATCTCTCGCTCCAGCCTCATCTTGGTGTTGAGGAGCTTGCTGTGGTTCTGTCGCTGGACCTCCAGACCGGCCCGGGCCGTTTCCAGCTCCGATTCCAGAAGCCTCATGGATCTGGAGAGATCTTTGAGCTGGTTGGAGTAATGCTCCTGAGTGTGATGTAAGGAAGTCTGGAGACCTCTCTCCTGATTCGATAAAACATCTTTATTTATTTATTAGACACCACATTGCCACACCACATGTACACCCATTATTAATCCAAATAAAACAACATTTTTATATTAAATCTGTGATCTGTAACTTCTAAAAGTCATTTGTTGTTATATTTTTAGTGCAAAGTGATGTTTTAATTGGACTTCATGTGTTAAATGAGTTTACAGTGTGTTTGTCTGTAACGCACCAGAGCGTGTAACGCTTCAATCTCCACCTGCAGCCGCTGCCATTGCTGCCTGACCTCTGTGAGCTCAGCCCGGGCTTCTGTCAGAACCTCATCCCCTGCCCTCACCTACATACACACACACACACACATACACACACACACACACACACACACACACACACACACACACACATACACACACACACACACACCATACACACACACACACACACACACACACATACACACAGTGCAGTTTTCTGGCCAGCAGATCACAGAGTGTTAAAATGAGACACAGAGAGAGAGAGAGAGAATTCTGCGCTTTATACCTCTGATGCAAACAGCGCCGTGGGTCCAGTTGTGTCCCTTCTGGGCCTCGTCTGCAGAGCCGGGCCGGAGTCTGGGGCTGGATTTGGCTTTGCTGCGTCAGGGCTGCTGTGAGCCGGGCTGAATCGGTCGCACTGTGTGCTGGTCCGGTAGAGATCCATACCTCTGCCATTCTCTCTTGCAGCCTGCGCTAGCACTCGATCACACTCCAGAACCGCCTGCCTGCGGTACTGATCCAGTGCCTTCTGTCAGAGAGAGAGAGAGAGAGAGAGAGAGAGACATACACAGAAAAAGAGAGGGAGGGAGGGAGAGACAGAGAAAGAGGGAGGGAGGGAGGGGGAGAGAGAAAATACACACACATTAACACACACACCCTCAGGTTAACCACAGTTTGGCACGTGGACAGAACTGAACATTTGACACAAGCACTTTTACAATCGACAGCCGTCAGTGTTTCTGCTGGTTAAATGATTGATGTGAGTTTCACAATGACACACGGACAGATACACACACATTAACACACACACACACAATGACACACACACACACACAGACAGACACACACATTAACACACACACTCAAACACTCGTCCACCTTTTGCTGCAGGAGGAGCTGGAAGAGCCGGTGAGATTCCTGCAGCTGCGTCTCCAGAACACCGATGACTCTCTTCATCTCCTGCTGCTGGAGTTTCAGCTGAGACACCTGCTGCTCCCTGAGATCACAGCATCTCTCCTCCGTCTCACACCTTATTACACACACACACGTTATTATACACAAACACACATTATTACACACATTAACACACACACACCACAAAGACATTATTATACACATTAACACACACACACCACACACACATTATTACACACATTAACACACACACACCACAAAGACATTATTATACACATTAACACACACACACCACACACACACCACACACACATTATTACACACATTAACACACACACACCACAAACACATTATTACACACATTAACACACAAACACATTATTACACACATTAA
>JBAJNP010010371.1:0-16533 GCA_036877545.1 Yasuhikotakia modesta
TTTTTTTTGCTTACTTTTATTGTAGAATAAAACCTGATAAAACCAAAATTTGCTAAATTGCTTAACAATCAAACAGACAGGAGAAACACACACACCTCTCACACCTACAGGAAATGCCCCAACGTGCTTCAAAGATGTTCTCATAATACTGAGGCATCGCTTCCATAGCAATACATGCAGCAAGATGCCCCCACTTCAAAGCTTGAACCACCAAAAAACTGCAGGGAGAGATGAGAAATTAAGAAAGTGAGAGAACACCTTATCTTGTCTCCTTATGGCAAAGCATTACTTTACCAAGCATTATTTTCATACCCGGTTCCTGTGCAGAAAACGGACAGCTCATCAGGCCAAACATAAAGGCCATGCAGACTTTTACACTGTGTGATAGGATAAGCTCTCTTTCTTTGATCTACTTATCTTGCTAAACTGCTAAAAACTGTGAATAAATGAAGGAATGTGAGGCATTTATCCCACCAGGACTAGAGGAACTTTATGTCAGGGTCAGGGTCTGTGATAATTTGCCAGGGTCTGTAATAATTTGCTGGGGCAACTTTTAAATAGTGCATATTGGTATTATATTCCTTACATAAGAAGTCTGTATGGATCAGTTCCCATACTATGCATCCTACATAGTATGCAAGTATGTAGTATCCTATTACCAACTTTTGTATGCAGTGTTTTTAATAAATCTAATTTAAAGGTTCTAATTTAACAGTTCACTTAAAATAAAAAAAAGATTTAATAATTGAGTCACCCTCATATTGTAATACAAATGTTATGATACTCGTAATATGGTGCTCTGTGGTATGGTGCTCTGTGCATCTTTATGAGCTAGTCAGCCCCTGTTCCACAATCCACTTATTAAAGGGGAAAATACAGTGTCATAAACATCTCCACTTGTGCTGCATAGAAGAAAGGAAATCATACCTGTTTGACATAAGGGTGGTTTAATATTGACAGAACTGCCATTTTTGGGTTAACCGTTAACCCAGGAGGCTGTGCAGAGTGTTTGAAACAGGGACAAAAAGAAGGAAAAGAACTAACTGAACCCAAACATGCTACAAAATCCATCACAATTATAACTCAATTTCCTCTTTAATAACTTGCAGAAACAGATAACAAAAAGTTATTTTTCATAAAGAGAAGAGGGCAGTGAATCAATACCCATAAAAAAGTGTGGTTAGTGTCTCCTCAGCAGATAGATGCACTACATTTCACAGGCCCTCCACACTCGCCGTGCCTCGGATGTGCCGTCCAGCAGTGATAAAGGGGCTTTCAAATCTCATTTTTAATGTCCTTCTCAGCATGAAGGGCAACTGACCAGACAAAAGGAACCAAGCTGTTGAATTAAGTATGATCATAATGAGAAAAGGAAATGTCGTCTGATATGAGACAGTGTGTGTATTTTTAAAATAAAAGACTGAATAAATATTCTGGACTCACGCTCTCCATTAGTGATAACAACAACCGAACGTAAGGTACTGCTTCAAATGGACTAAATTTTGATTTAATATACTAGATTGTGCTCTAATGGACTAAATTATGATTCAATAGACTGCATTGATGAATCTCTCCGCTGTTACAGACAATTTTATTTTCCGTTTTTTACTTGATAGATGAGGCACGTTTAGCCATTTGACTATCTGCATCAAGTTTGGTCCTGTTTGCAGTTAAGAACTGCCCACACCACCATCCATTGATATAGAAAAGATATACTTGACTAATCAAAATCGATAAATCTAGTGCTTATATGTACCTGATATCTAGCACAAAATAAACTAGTTCCAGACAAATTTGCCTTTTTCACACTTCTGGGTTTTTGACATCTGGATTGGCTGCTGCAGGGTTAGATTTCATACAACAACAACAGCCAGAAAAAGTCCAACAAGATAATTACATTAAATAATTGAATTAACACTGTAACTAGAATATTTAAGCATACTATTCGATTATTGCAATAACGTTTATATTGAATCTTAAGTGAACTTCAGGGTAAAGTCAGATCACCAGTGATGTATAAACTCAAAATAAAATTAGCCACTGATCCAAGTGCTCAAAACATTTAGAAACACATGTATTTCACATCTATTACTTTAAGTAAAACAAAAATACCCTACAGATAAAAGATAGAAGCATTATATAAGCAAGGCATTCTAATGCAACAGCCTCAAAGGTGAAGCTTAACTAACTTATCCCAGCTTTGGGAACCCCTTAGTACAGTAAGTTGTGTAGCACCAACCAATTAGTTTGGACCAGGTGAGTTGTGTGACTGTGGGCAGTATGTGGATATCACATATGTGGCTGAGACTGGGGTGAGCTGTCATTGCAGTGTTCACATCTTTGAAGCCAGTCCTGCTTTTTAATTTTTTTTGTTTACACCTAATTTACCACTTTATCGCTTTTGTAATGATAGTTGATCCAAAACGTTCATCACTTTCTCTTATGAGAGAATTCTTTTTCATTTACTTCCTTATGGCCCGACATTTTTTATTTTAAAGAACAGAAAAAATCTTAAAGCACTTAACCAAAAACACTTTTTGTTGTATAGAAAAACATTTTTAAAAAATCTTTCTTATAAAGTGTTTCACAGAATAAAAAAGTCATACAGGTTTGAAATGACATGATGACAAGGGTGAGTAAAGATAATTTCTGGGTGAACTGTCCCTTTAAAACTCGTGTATGACTCTTACAGACACTCTATAACTATGGTCTCCTCCCTTCAGTGTAATGTGACAAAGGGTTATCGTCTCTCTACTACAGAGGTGAAGTGCATGATCCACACACACACACCTCCACACATCCCAAATTCCCCTGACAGGTGGAGTCTGCCGCCCAAGCAGATTGCACCTCAATTTGGCCCCTGAAAGCGGAAGTAAAACAGTTTTGACTTTTTCCTTTTCTTTCCTAAATTTCCAACCCACTAATTATCTCCCAATGACCTTTCTGATTAAGAAGAGTGTGTGTGACAGCCACAGTGATGAGGATTAATGAACCAGTGTTTCAAAGCAATGATGAAACAATGATGCCACAGTGAGCTACATGTGTACATAAACACTTAGTTTATACAAAAGATAAAATACATTTACATAGATATACATAAAATATACATAGCTATACATAATTAAAACTTTTTGGTTTAAAAAATGTAAAACCCTAAATCACAAACAAAACAACTTGGCACCATCAATACATTTTTCCAAGAGCTTTAAAGAGTTACTAGATTAAATAAGTTAAATTATGTATTGTGCTTAAATTATTAGAGATATTAATACATTTTAATAGCATCACAACGTTAAAAGAAGAAAAGTTTCCTTATTTTTATTTTATTTCAATAGAAGTCAAAACTCAGATTGACTGATTCTTACATCATCACATCAAAAATGCTCCCAAATGCCTATGGGAGGTATTTTTAAAAAGAACTAACTCTATTCTAAGGTATTTTTTTTTCTTGAATATCAAAATGTTTTAGTAAAAAGGCTAGTTAATAATTACTGTGTGCTCTTAAATTAGTGCATCTAAATATAGACACATTCAATCTTGTGCTAGTTTGGTGAAAAAGAGTTTTTTGTTATATAAAGTTATATAAACATTTTTTCTGTATTTTACATGTTGCAATTCACTTGGCAGCAATAGCTGTTTGGTTAAAAAAATTGGGAAGACCAAATTTGAGTAATTTCAAGTCATTTTAAATGCATCCATCCATCCATCCATACATACATATGCATCTATATACCAGATATATACTAAATATCAAATAAATAACCAATAAAAATATGTCATCACCACTTAATCACAAGCAATCACAACTTGATATTAAAATATCAATGGTGTCAAGAGTTTAATTTACAGTAAAGTAGGTTTTGTTTAGAGTTCAACTACTTTCAACAGTGATAATCAAACCTTTTCAGAATTATTCTTAAAATGATGCTTTCAAGTCCCAGTTGCAGGAGTCAGCGTGTCACAGGAAGCACATTATCAGCAGAGTTTTTGCATAATGTGAGGGATTTTATCAGGTGCTGCACATTAGAGCATCAGGTCCCACAAACTTCACGTCAACAGCTCTAGTATTAGCCAGGCCATAATGCCCTGCTGTCAGTGAGTCAGCTTCGGTTTGTCAGTAATTGGGCCTTGAGATGGTGTTTGAGAGACCGTTTTTAAAACCCTTTTGTCACTTCACTCCTGTTAATGTTTAAACAGTTTCTATTGTGTTCTAATTAGGTCCTTCGAAGTTCAAACTTCTCAACATCTCTACTAAAAAGTGTAACAACCCTGATTGGAATGAATATTTTTCCAGATGAATACTTCTTCCTGATATCTCTGTTTTAACCTTACCAGTTTTGCATAACTACAAAGTCTCACTGTTGGGAGCCCAGGTGCTTTCTCAGATACATTATTATTAATCTCATGCTCTTCAGGAGCCTGCTGTCAGTGTACTGGCACGCTCTGTCTAAGACCCTAATGTGCTGTGTGTGTGAAATGGCTCCAGAAAGTATTTGGGCAGTAAAGCCACAATTAAAACCATACATGTAAATTTGATTGCTTTAAGGTGACAAAAAATCAGGACTAGTTCAAACCAAAAAAACAATACAAAATTTAAATAACTTTTAACTACTTTTAACCAACTGACCCCAAGGGCATTTTAGTAGATGTACAAAGACAGTTGCCCTCAGTTTCATGCAGGTGGTAACATTTAGCTTATACATAGATAAAATACATACACATTCCTTCTATTTTCTTTCAACAGAAACTCAGATTCTCATTGTCACATCAAATTTCTCCCTCCATAAAATCAGCCTTAGCTGGCGGGATGTTCTTAGCTTGTTTATGATGAAAATAACTAGTTTAAGCTGGCCCTCTCAGCCTGGCAAAATTGGTGAAAGTTGTCCTTTCAGCTGGTCAAGCTTGTTTTAGCTGGTAAATCAACTGGTCTTCACCAGCTAAAAAAGTTATCAAAAGCCCTCTAAAAACAGCCTGCTAAACCATCAGCTGAAACCAGGTTGGAAGACCAGCTCAAATCTGCAACCAGCATTGGCTGGTCTTACCTGTTTTTATTCAAACGTCAGTGTGCCTGGAAATTATATGAAAGCACTACTTTTCCATTCATCATTTACTAGCATGGATTTTGAGACAGTGTATTTTTTATATTCTATTATTCAACAGGTGGGTCAGCCCCTTAAATCCAGCTCACTTTATCACATTATACAAAAAGCACAAAGAACAAAAGTCCAATGCCACAGAGGTCTGGCTTTGAGTTTCACAAGTTCAAAGCAAGCCGACCTGCAGTGTGAGTATGTATGACTGACAGAAAAACTCTTGCTTTACAGGTGAACTGTACAGTAACTCATTTGTCCATAGTGAATGTTTAAACTGCAGATAGTCTTGGATGGGCGTGCATTCAAAGAAAAAGGTGTCTATAAAGAGAGAAAAAAAATTATATATGACAGCTAGGTACATATTAAGGCTGGTGACCCTGGTAAAGCATTGCATAAATGTGTATCTGTATATATGTATGTGTTTAATGCATAAATGTAATATAAATGCACAATAAAGTGTGTAATTTTTCAATGTTAAAATATTTTGTCCTATCATAATTTAGTAAGTGCAGATTAGAACTGTCTTAACCAATAAAATCAAAGTAAAGCAGAACTGACTTGTTGCTTATATAAAACTGTGGTTTGAGATGCAACCATTGTTTTTGACAAGTTGCCATACTACCATAGTACTTATGCAAATCAGGAAATAGGAGGTGTGTCTAAGTCTTGACAGAAATTTTTGTAATAGCTAACATCACTTACAGTATCTTTAACTTTAATACAAAAACTTTATCTGATTGTCAGAAGTCTGGCCCTGTGTAACTACAAAGCCCAAGGCTTAGCTTAAGCAGAATTTATTCTTTGCTTTCTCTGAGCTAGATTAGTGAGCACCATTAGAAATCTTTCTGCTGCAGGAGTGTTGAGCAAAGAGTGCTACAGCATCACTGAAAACTACTTCTATTCATCTTGAAGCTGAAATCTGTAACGTATGCCTCTCTACTGCCACCTCTGTTTGAAACATAAAATTGCAAAGTACTTACAGAGTTATTTTCTTAAAATTTTTTAAATTCTGAACCGCCATTGTAGAAGCAAGCTATAAACTGCACCATCTGCAGTCCCACGACTTGCAATAAGGAAGCCAGATTTTGTTTTATCTACTTTATTCTTTACAGATGAACATTATCTGTATTATATTATAAACTTATCAGTTGTGAATTGGGGAAGGTAAGGAGATCGTGTTAGATCCCTAATCAATGATATACCTGTAAATAACAGATTTTTGTTCATTAAAAAAAAAAATTCCGGATTAAAATGCTATGTTACTATTCACTCACCTAGGCACAGGTGCTGTGGTGATGTGACAATTAGAAGTGATTTGATATTCACTCTTGAAAATCAGTCATCACAACGCTGATTGGCTGATAGCATCACAGCCAATCGTGCACAGCTCTCCTTTAGAGTCATTCATTAGTGACATCTGTCACAAAGATAGCAGACAGGAAAAAATAGTAGTTTATGTCATTCTGTTAAAAGCCCTCAAAACAATCGGTCACTGGCAAAACATCTACTATAATAAAATGAATTTTTTTATCATTTATATGTTTCATGCAAAACATTATATTGCATTAGAATATATTACTATTTTAAATGGCCATACATTTAAATGCCACCCCATAATATTGTGGACTGGGCTTTCAACTCTCTCTTGTCTTGCCCTCCAGCCTCCTTTATCCTAGATGTTTTTATTGTTTATATTACATTCACTAGATTTCTCTTTTTGCAAGAAGGAAAATTAATTTTTCTAGAAGACCTGCCAAGAGCAGCCTTAGTACTGTGAGCCTTTACACAGACGTTCAGACTTACAGAAAGAACAAAGAGCTGATAAAAATCCCAACAGGCCTATAAATTTACAGCGGATCACGCTGTCCCAACAAGAATACTGATGTTCTGTGCACAACATTCCAGGATTATCCATCTTAACCAGATAGCAGTCTACCATGGATAATTTATTTACAAAGACATTGATCCTTATGTGAATACCAATAAAGGCCAGTGGCAAGATTTCCATGATAATCTTCAAGCTAAATGCACCTTCCTGCAGAGCCATTAATCAGTTATACTATATACAGTATCTATCTCCTAAAGGACCAATAATCGTCACCACAACTGCCTTAGCAGGAGCCAAAGTGATCCAAGCACAGCAGCACTGAAGTTTCAGTTGGTTTTTTAGAGTTGACTCTCTGACTGTTGTTGGGAGTAGCTACTGGCTGCAGGCAGACAGTGGTATTTAAGGATATTTTTCTGAGCTGATAAAATGTCAAGGTTCCTCCAACCAGTGTTGCAGCAATTCCACCTTATCTATTAATGCACCAGCCTTCGGGCCGGTTGAGCACAGTTAACATGCAACTCCGCACACATGACTGTCTGATAAGTGTGCCCACAAAACCATCTCTCACAGACTCACATTTACTGAAATTAGAAATTGGTGCATGTATGTGTGTGCGAGTCAGTACTAGGTTATATATCAGTCATGATATAGATATGAACAGTAATGATATAGAGTTTTTATAACAGAAAACTAAAGTTTTCTTTAGAGCATTTCAATACTTTGGTTTGGTGAATTTGAAAGAGCACTATATTGTTTGTATTATTTAGAATAATTAGTATGTATACTATGCAAATGTGTTTTAATGGAATACCTGTTTAACCTACTACATGCAACGGAGCTGTTCAAATATTATAATAGCTTGCCTGGGTTTTTTTTATAAACAAAAATGACATTTAAGTTAATAAGCTTGTATTTTATTCAGAGTTAGTTGAGACTGCCAGTTTCCAGTTTGATGAGTTTTTCAGCCAATTTTAATTCATTAAATATGTTCATGAAAATCTGAGAATGACATTTTTGTAAGTTTGAATTAGGCCCAGATATGTGTCTTTTTTCAAACAAGTGACATGTTATGAGCAGTCAGTACTTCATTATCTTTTATTGTTTTATAACAATATGTCACCACTAACATATGCAGTTGGAATAACCTACCATAATTATATAGGCACCAAAAAAATGTGTGCACAAATGATCAAGTAAAATTTTTCATATGACTTCTTTAAAGCATGGACCAATAAATATTTAAAAATGAAGCATACCCTAAAATACTAGGACAATTAATTTTGCACTTTTTTAAAATCAACTTGAAAGATGTGGCAACATCACACAAAAGAAGTAACCCACTTTCCATTAGAGAAAGTGCATGTCTAAATGTTAAGAGATGTTCTGGCTTTGAGGTCGACATGTTATATGGTATTATGATAAAGCTCATATCAGAAGAAGGTTAAGGTTGCGCTGGCTTCTGCTAGATTGATTCTTCACATGATTCAGTTTAGGCACTGGTTGGACATGGCTTCTGTCATCTGTGCCTTTTGCACAAGCGTTTTTTGGACGGACCATTGAAAGTTGTTTAAGAGTGTGTAGTGGAGTGGAGAGTTAAAAAAAAACAAATTCTCTAATCGTAACAGACTATGCCACCCTGTTAACAGGGAAAAACACTAGATCTATACCCACATGGGGGCACACAGGTTCATCGTTCAAAGAATGGGCCAGAGACGAGGGTAACGATTTTACAATTTGCAGGAATCTTAAAACTCCTTAAAATGTCAGGGAACCACAGGCAACACAACTAACACTTACCACAAGGGGGAGCCGAGGCTTGCCAAAGACAGTAGGTAAAAAAACAAATATCAACAAGACCACCCAGTGCACCCAACTCACTTTCCACACGCGCTCACACGCGCATCAACGTGAATCCACAGCACTCAGTGATAAATTCCACCACCACACAAGACACAAGAGCTGCCTGTCCTGTAGCCTCGGCTCCTAAGAAAATAATAACAGAAATAACAAAAACAAGAACACAATAAGAGATTTTTGTATAAAAAACAAGACAAAATGACAAGTTAATTCAGCAATAAATGCAAAGGGGTACTTGATAAGACAACTGATAAGCAAAAACACCTCTGCTGCAGTCATTAAATTCCAGACCAAATGGGGATTGCTTTCCACTACACCCCGTTGGCAATCATTATGGCAGCAGGCACCCAAGAAAAGACAACCACTTCAAATGGAGTACAAACATAGACCAACAACACAATTAATTAAAGAACAAGAGAAACAAATAAAAAACATATACTTACAAGACCCACATTAAACAACTAAGCAATTACCTTTGCCCAAAAACAAATTACAACAAGAACAAACAAATAACAATGACCAAACAAGCTTAAGCACAACAACAAAACATAAGCAAACAAATATACAAAATCAAACAAACAACTCGGCACTAAAGCAAATAACACATAACATTGCAAACAAACTAGACAATACAGAACGAGGTACAGTTAACGCAAGAGTAACGCATAAACAAACAACCCAGACAAAGAAGCAGTGTCGAGAAAAGTTGTCCCGCAGGCCTCACTAACGTAACGCCGAACAATTATTCCTCCTAATAATTGGAGAAAGGATTACACATAACCGCTACTATATTTAAAACCAAATACAATAAAACTAAAGTTTCACATACCTGGAGTTATCACACATGCCAATCCAGCACACACAAATACCCCATCTTCAGCAATACCAGTGCAACACAGGACGGAACGATACCAGCGCAGGAAGGGCAGTCGCCACAAATCCCACAATCATCGCATGCATCTAAACTATGACCCACAGCAATTATACGTGCACACTCAACCATAATGCCTCATGCGATTACTGTGATTACCTTATACAACCCAGATATCATTTCAAACTTGGACATGGCATCCGCGGATATTATGCCAACAAGGCACAGGACTGCAACGAAGGTGCCGATAACAATTGACAGCCAGCAACAAACCACAGCGTGAACTAAAGTTGGAACACAATATAGGTTCACACACATCTTCCATGTTATTAATTAACCCATTACACCTTACCTGCACCACAGAGAGATCAGCGCAAAATGGGCGGTCCCCAAACAATAATGCACCAGCGGTGTTTCCCCACACGCCCTACCGACATTGTGAACCTCCTTTTATAATCTTCCCAAGGGAGATTATTAACAGCCCTGCCCCTAATACCGTTTAAAAGTCCCTCATTAGTCACACTACAAGTGGAAATGGCATTTGAGTCTGATGTCTGACCTTTTTCTGTCTGTAGCCACACTCATAATGATACATGGACCCCAAAGACATGCTGTCACAACAGCAACACACACACCCCACACCTTCATACTTACACACACAAACACCTATTAAATAACAAATATAAAAACATTACTGTGAGTGAACTTTACATTTGATTTCAAAGGTCACAGGACTGTTACAGGGAAGGGAGAGGTTTTCTATTGCATTTGCATTATAAAAATATATAAAAATAAATAGTAGCACTATAAAAATAAAGTAATAATTATGGCTATTTTATGGCTTTTTTTAAATTCTGCACCCATTTCGAAATGATAGAAAACTGCTTTACAATGTATTTGTCTTAGGGTGTACTGACAGTAGGCACGCTTGTGCCATGCCAGAGTGCGACTGTTCTGGTCTAGTTACGTACTTTATGTCTCAGACCTGAACATGTCATCATGATGCCACTGTTGTGAAACAAACAAAAAAAAGACCAAAAAAACAGCAAACAAAACAGAAGGAGTAGAATGGCAGTGGGACAAATGAGGGAAGCGCAAAGGCAAGACAGGGGTAGATGCAGAAGGACACAGAAAGTGTGAGAGATTGGTAGGGTGTTCCAGCTGAGAGGGGGTCAATGTTTCTCCCCAGAGCCCCATTACTGGATGGCATTAACAAATGTGGTGGGCCAACGAGGGCACGGTGGGGGCCCAGAGAGAGTGAGTGTGTGTGTGGAGCTGTGTATGTGTGAGGGAAGGAGAACAATTTGATAGTATCTTCTCTTCACTGCAGCCACCATCACTCACTGCCAAACGCAGCCAGTGTGTGCACACACACAGCGAAAAACACACCCTAAGACAAAAATACACACACACGCTAATATCCATTCACAGCCATACAATGAAGGTGTGTTTACCGGCACATGGCAGGGAGTAGCCCACCAGCGGGATGCTCATTGAGTCTGGTCACACAGTACGCATGAAAACACTCTAAACAGATCAAATGAGGCGATATGCTTTAGAACACTAGAACTGGACCCCTGCAGGACACAGTTATTTCTGAAGCACTTACAATATCTCATTACACAGCATAGCATCATTATAAATATGTTTGTATAACATTGTGTCCTAACTAGTTCTGAATCTTCAATTAGGTATAACTCTTCCTGGGGTTAGAGACAGTGCTAAGGTTTATTAACAAGATGCATTCTATAAAGACTCTTTAAGTCAGCAATGGAAACATCAAAATAAAAAAAAATACATTTATGATCCAATCTTCTCCTGAAGAGAGCCCACACTCAGAATCACCCTATAATCTAATAACATTGATAAGCGAGAGATTCTGGGAAAACGGTTGCAGAAAAATCATTAAGATCAGGCTGTGTGCATTGTTTTGCACAACAATCATGCTGCTTAAAATACATGCAACTGCTCTCAAATATCTTTTTGCTATTTAGTGTAGTACATCAAGAAACAGCCACCTCGAATCTCACTGAGGTTCCTTTCCATTACTCCTTTATACTCAGATCCAGACTCTCTTAGCTGTAAGTCATCCTGCTAACATTGTGTTCCACCTCTTTGACCTCTCTTCTGTCTCTGTTGAGAGAGACTGGCCCTGTCCTTCTCAGTACCCTTTTAAACAAACAGAGAATATCTCTGAGGAGGAAGAAGACAAAAGTGAAGGATGATGGAAAAACAAAGCCCTACTTAGGAAGGTAATTGCGGAGCTACTTCAATCAGTAGTAGTAGTAGTAGAAGCCCTTTATTGTCACTAGTCACAAGAACCAGCGAAATTAGCCATCAACCCATCAACACATAATACAGACATACATAAATTGACAAGAGTTGGGAGGACATGATGGGAAGACAGGGGATATAAAGAAATACAGCGTCACATGAGGAAAGATGAGGCCATAAAAAAAGGCAAACTCTCAGACTATGCTCCAAGAGAAGCACAGTGTGGGAACAGGAAAAAAACACCAGCAATAGAAGCACAAAAATTATGACAATTTAACAACATTTATGACGAGGTAAAGTCTTTGGGGTTGGGGGCATCCAGCGTAGGCGAGCAGCCATCCGGTCCATGCAGCTGTGAGAAGCGCTAGACGTATAGACCCGTCTGCCAGGCTGGCGGGAAGGTGGGGGCGAGGAATGCAGGAGCGTCTCACTGCTGTGATCTGCCGGGGGAGTTGTTATCCAGCAGTAGCCTTGGCCAAGGTCACTGCTGTGAGAGGGAGCCGAAAGCAGATAAGGATGGAATGTTTAGGCTTAGGGCGAGTAGCCGTATACTTTTCACAAACTACTCTATTGTCCATTCTTGTCTCCAAGTTGATCTCTTCCCCTTTGTTATCCAAAGCGCGGTTTACAACCACAGTCAGATTCCCAACAGCTCTGCCCAACGCATCAATTATGCCAGGCAGCATTGTGGGGCTATGAACAGCCAACCTGGTTTTCTTGACTTGTCGATACAACAGGCCAGTGCCAATGCCAATCAGCAGTAGACCTGTGATCATGGTTCCGAAAAGGGAGATGTCTTCAATGTCCTCCATGGAAAGAACCGCAAGGCACACGACCCGCCACTTCTCCCACGCGTCCATCGTATACCCCGCTGCGAACGTTCCGGCAGGACAATCAGGTTCCCTTCTCTTCGAGAAGATGGTGTCAATTGCGTGTCAATTGCGTTGAGAGACCAGCTGATCAAATCCATGATTTTAGTTGAATAACAGTCCAGAGCAGAGAGAGTCTGTCAAATGGAGATAGTAGACATTAGACAAGACTAAAGAAGCAAAGCAGGCAAGGTCACGGGGAAGGGAGAGGAGAGAAAAACACGTCCGCCCCTGAGGGCGAACGCTGAAGAAGAGCCCTTGATTTGAATGGTGGTTGTTGGTGATTTGGCTGCATTGTTTGGTTTCTCCAGGTGCCCGCTGCCTCCACACTCTGTGTCTGAGCAAGTAGAAGAATTTTGTAGGACCTCCCTGCTAATAGCTGACCTTTATCTACAAAATATGCTTAGTACTCTCCCTCTCTCTCTCTGGAAAAATGGCCGCAGTTGATTGAAGGGTCGCACAACAGGAGACATGTATGTTTGAGAGCTTTGGGTGGGCAGGTTGTCTTTTACAATGTTTGTATCAATCGTTGGTTCCATTATCCAACACATTGCAGATGTTGTTTATGACTGATGGATCAATCCAAAAATCTCAGAACTGGCCTGTCAACCTTGGGTTGTTTAAAAGTTACTTCTGTTTGACTGTCAGTTGCTTTGTTAGCTGGTCAGTGATGGTCCATGAGTGAGTCGAGGGCATTCACTTTAGGTATTGTATGTTACTAACATTGTCTGCTTTATTGCATCTTAGCCGGTTAGAACACAGAGAGAATAATGCTTTAATGAACTGACTGATTCACTGTTTATGTACTTCTGGGAAAGCCTCAAGGACGTTATGATGGATTTAGCTACATAAATGATAAAATGAGAAACACTCACATGATGTCAGCACAGGCGATGCAGGGTACACTGCGTGTGTTGGACATTATAAGGCCAGTGCTACTGATGTGTCATTATCACAGGTGGGGTGGGCTGCATACTTCGTCTAGGAACTCCTGCAAGGAGTAAATGAAATATAATGTCCTGCAAAGCGCCCACTAACAGTCTAAAACAACCCGTCCGCAGTGTTTATTTTCAGCGTGAGTGTAGTATTATAAGACCCAGCTGGCTTTGACCTACCAATTTAGTCTAAAAAGTGAAAGTACTTCTCCTTGTCTGCTAAGCAGAACAGTGAAAGTACAGACCAGATGGATGAAATTCACAACATAAATTGTGTCTATTGAAAATATGGATTTCTATAACAGATAGTGCCAACTCTAAATTGAGAGCTGTAAAACGGCAATAAATGCACACCTGTGACTATAAGCAGCATATGTATTACGTGCCTTTTTTTTGCCTTATCAAGCTATTGCATAAATTTGATCATCCATAAAGTATGGATGTTGTTTTAAATTTCTAACAGAATGTCTACAATACTTAATACTGCTTTGGTGCTCATATGGGAGATAAGTGTTTAAATCTTTCCAGGGTTGTGCTCTGATCTCATTCCTGAAAAAACATAAACATCTGGTGGTTTACAAGTCTTATGCCTAGTTCAAGATGGCTTTGCTGCTTTCCAAACCAGATAAAGTTGTTGTTTAGCTGGTTATCCACGTAGACACCTGCCCAACCCCCTGATAAACCACCTAACCATTGTTTTAAGATGAATTAAGAAGATTATTTCAGCAGTCAAGAGGTTAAGCATAACAAATATAATACAAGTTGCTGTTGTACCACCACTCTGTCATCACAGTGTTGTGACTGACATACTCTGTAAATCCTGTTAGGGAGAAGCATGTCGTCCCAGCAGCATGGCCCCTGTAGACAGCACATAACATCAGAGACACTCCACACGTCACTCAAGAGAACAAGTAATGGAAAAGACAATTAATAGAAAACAAGTAATGGAAAAGAGGGGGTGAGAAACAGAGTAGCATAAAGGAAGAAAGTGGTCAAAGGCAGAAGGATTGTTTAACTCAGAAAGAAAAATATCAAATACACAGGAACTTAAAATACAAAGCTAACTCCTACACTTTTGTTTACCTAAACTTTTATGATGTCTATGGAACAGTTATCACATCATCATTTATCAATAATTTCCATACTAAACAGTTAGATAGAGCCATGTCTTTTAAACACTGAAAAACCCAGAAAGACTGTTTCAAGATATATGAGCTATGTGCTCTGTTGCAAGTCTTCTAAAAATCATACAATAGGTTTAATGAGCAAAAAAAGTAGTTTTTCATGGACAGTCTCTCAAATTAGTAAAGAAAAACTAATCGTGTCCTGACATAGTAAGTTTGATGTAATTCACTAAAATATAACAAGAAGTTTGAAATGACACAAGGGCGAGTAATGACAACAGACTATTTCTGGGTGTCTCTTTAAAACAACCAGCATCACACAGGTCTCATTCTCTACCTGCCACCTTCCCTTTTTGTCGCACACACTTTCTTGTCCTTTTGCCAGATTAAGACACTCTCTCCATCCATAGTTGTTTTGGGACACCGTCTCCCTCCCTCGCCTGATTCCAGCTGTGCCTGATTAGCATAAGCATTTAAACATCCTGACAGGGCCCTTAATAAGCAAGAGAAAAGGTTAAGGAAATCATTGCTCGCCCACAGGGGGAGAGGAAGGAAGGGCGAGGGATGAGACCGCCGTGCTGTGGTGGAGGAGCCCGGAGATTACACGAAGACACCTGCTTTCAGACAGCAAGGAAAGGTCACGCAGACCCCTGGCGTGTTGGCTCAAAACAAACTCACACACCGCAAATGTAAATGATTAATGAGAAAAACGGCTATGAATTATTCACTAAAACACCTCCTGCATTGTTCGCATCAGTCATACTTCTCCACCCTCTCAGGGTGCGTTTTAGAGAATGAACATTGCAGTCCCACAAAGCTTAATTACATTATTGTTTAACAAACAGGGCTGTGTAACCAAGCCAGCTGTGATGATTTCACTTCCTGTATCCAGCTGAGGCCCATCTGATACAGACACGAAAATGCTATGAAGCATCTGATTTGTCAACAGCGTTCAAATTCCCAGAGCTCCATTAAAGACAATAAAAACACAGGAAAACACAAACACTGCACAACAAACATGGTATGCGTCCAGAGGAAACAAGATCTAAGTACACACAGCAATATTTTAATACAAGTGTTTAAATGCTCAGAGAGATTTTGGTAGTTATCAGAGTAAACCAGTCTATGATGTTTAATATGCAGAAATTGGTCTTGCTGCAATCTGTAACTTTTGTCTGTAACTTTTGCCATCTTTGTTTGTTACATTAAAAATTGCACAGTACTTGTGCCGCTATCTTAGCATGGATGTCAATGGATGTACAATGTACCAGGACAACTGACATTTTTCATTTAGTGTGACCAAATATGGCCGCCCTCCCTGCCAGTTTTTGGGAAATAATCGTTATGTTTTGAAATGGCCTCAATTTGAAGAAACACCATAGCTGCTGGCCACATAAAAAGACTCAGGGAGGAGGCAAAAAGAAGCCACTGCCAACCGTTTGCTTTGGCTACAGGATGAACAAACGTGCTGTCGGTTAACAGTAATCCCACTATGGACAGAGCTGATCTACAAATGCTTGCCATCAGCAAATCAGTGCTGGCGAACATCATATAATTAATATTCATGACCCGAACCGCACCTAGGACAGTTTGTGCGCTAAACTGTTCAAAGAAAATAAAGTTTCTAAGGAGACAAAATTGCAAAACAAAAACCTTATAAAAAATAATAATATATGTATGTA
>JBAJNP010010372.1:0-16532 GCA_036877545.1 Yasuhikotakia modesta
TGTGTGTGTGTGTGTCTGTGTGTATTATGTGTGCGTGTTCCAGCTGCACTGGAGATGTGGATGTAATCTCTGTAAGTGTTGGGCAGCTGGTGTGGAGGAGGCGTCTGTTATCTGCTCTCCATCTCTCTCTCTTTTTTCCTCATGGGGTCGCTCAACCATTTTCCCGAACCGCGACACACAGGCAGAATCATCTCACTGTGTTTTGGAGCGGAGCTACACGTTCACAAACTAGCTGTATGCTAGTTACCTCACAGTTTCCACCGTCTAACCTCCCGAGATGTTGGCAGGGACTTTAATGAAATCTTTGCCCACCTGCAGGGGTGTTTGGAGACGGCAGGAGCGTCTACATGCCACAGATATAATTTATAAGCTCACGTTGCCTTAGACATTAAAAGGAAGGATCTGCGTGAGCTCAGGGGTTTCCTCACAGGGGCAGGCGGGGCCAAATCTCTTCCCGCTCCTCCATTAATCACCATTAACACTGGGCGGCACGGCCTCCGCGGGCTGCCAACCACATTGACGCTTTTAGCATCTGGCCCAGACATAGAGAAAGACACAGAGGGGTTAGAGACCAAAAAAAACTACAAGCATGAAGACGAAGAGGGCGTTGAAGCATAACTGCTGCGAGGAATAAAGAGAACCGAGACACACAGCTTTGAAGTTACAGGTCATTTAACTTCAGCCAGTCAACATGAAATGCCCTCTGACTTCAGTGATGTGACCATTTCCGTGTGAAACTAGATTTTAAATACCTGAAAAAAAAAAACAACAATGGCTAGAAATTGGTTTTAATTCATTTTAACTTTTTGCCCTGCAATATTACATTAGTCAGTATTTTCTGAGCCGTGAAGTTAGCTGACCGGCCCCCCAGGGACCCCTCTGCAATACAGCCATCATGCCAAAACAGGCCTCACATCTGTGCGGGACAAACGGGGGCAAGTTTAAAGTAAGGCAACCCACTTTTCATTCCTGTATCTGTGGGCTCTCATATTCCTCTGCTCAACACAAAACGCAAACTCCTCCGTCTCCTAAACCTCACAAACCCCCGTGGACATCAGTGACGGAAACAGGAGCGCAGGTGCGAAAAACTCACTACTTTCCAGGGAGAAAAACATTTTAATGGGGGAGAGAGAGGGGGTGGAGAAAAAATATTTCCATTATTTAATGGCATTTTTTTCCTTTAAAAGCAGTTCCAAAGAAAATGATTGGTCAGCCAGATTTACGGCCCCACCTGTTCATTGACAGAACGCAGGAGGTTTCTAAAAAAAGTCTGCAGAGATGTTGAATTATTTATCAAATGTCAGCAGACCTCATTAAAAGCTCAAACGCTCGCAGCACACTTCACAAAACTGAGTCCTGTGGCTTTTCCCAGAGATTAATGTCAGAGACAGGAAGGGTTTCGAACCCAGTCGCTCACTCACCGACCCCGATTAAACCTGCTCTGGATTTGCATTCAAGTCTGTAAATAAAAAAAACACCCATGTTTACATGTGCTTGTGATGACAAATCTATGAATTACATTAGAAAACATAACTGAAAGCAAATAAGATTTAACTCTGCATTCTGCAACATCACAATTTTTGCACTTTATCAGCTGACTGGTGTAGTGATCGATTCATGCTGTCGTATACCCAGAGATCCATTCAGAAGTGCTCGCAAGAGACACGGTAAAAAAAAAAATGTATCTAAAAATGTGGTGTAATTGGCGAGCCGCCACAGATTACTGCTTATAATCACGATGACCAGGATGGATGATACAGCAGCTGTAAACAGGGCCGAGATAAATTTCATGAGCACAGCATCATTTTCCCTCGCTTCAGTAACCAGACGGCTCCTCTTCTGCTCAGTAATTAACCAGCGGTTTAATGTGCACGACTCACCCGGGACTAAAGTTTATAACCAGCAGTTTATCACACAAACACTCAAACAAACACAAGCACATGCAGACAGACACACACACACATACAGACACACTGTTATTTTCAGTAGTTTACATGCATCAAGATAAAGTCTCTGTCTGTTTTGGAACATCCATTTCCAGGCCTGGATGAGATGTTTCTCCACACCAGCTGAGGAGACCAGATGCTTCAAACGATCATCATTTCATTTGCTTTTCTTGAGGAGCTGAGAGCAACCAGAACCTCAGAAAACCATCACAACAACTATGTTTGCGGTGTAACATCACTCACGTTTGTTAAATGTTCAGACTGTTACAGAGACTGCAGAGGCAAATGTTTTACAGTCAGAGCACTTCTGCTACTATCAAGACCTGGAGATCCACAGCCTGTCAATACACACAACACGCTTCCAAAGCTTCTCTTCCATCCAGTTTTTCCTTCCTCCCTATTATCTGGTCCTGAGACGTCAAAAGATTTAGAGCCACTTGTAAACGAGATTACACTTTTTTGTGTGTGTGCCTTTTAAAAGTATTAAAGTTTTAAAAGCAGTCAAGCGCACAGAACGTTATCTATAACACGAGGAATCTTAAAAGTCAACGGTGGACATCAACAACGGCTGCGCTGAAATGCGGCGAGACTCGGCCTTGTGCCATTAATGCTCAGGTGCAGGCGTCTGTCGTTAAACGCCGTTTAATCCGGACAGCGTCGCTCAGGGCCGCTGCAAAAAATATTGATCAGAGCCGCGTGAAAACCTTTAGAGAGACTTACACAACGCAAAACAACTTGTGAATTTGTGACGATTACATGTGAAGGCTGCAAATAAACCCTTTAAATGTTGATCCTTCAGCATGTCAAATAATCAGGCATGCGATGAAAAGAGCGGCCTCTGGTATTTTGCAACTCGACGGGTCAGTGAAACTAAATCGATTGGAGACCATGAGTGCTGGGGTCACGCCCCGGTCATCGCATCCTCCAATCAGTGACCTGCAAGCCGAGAAGTGTAATAATAAAATAAAATGAAGCAGGCAGGAAATCCATTTTGACCCGAGCCTGTGGCCTTCATCAGCTGCTAAGCTACAGTCCTGCAAAATAAAGGCTGACCGCTGACCATTAAAAATCTGCAGCTGATGTTTAGCAATAACTGATACTTAAAATTCAACCGAAACAAACACTTCGTGACAAACACAATTACCAAGAGGGATTTTTCCTGACATCTAATGCAACAGAGACTTAAGAATAAGCGTTCTTGCCATGGAACAGTAGGCAAACCCCTAGCAACCGCTCAGAACGACTTGGTAACAGCATAGCAACCACATGTTTTTTCCTAACAAAAGCATAAAACTGTCATTTAAATTGCACTTGAATTACCTCATACTGTGTTCTGAATACTGCATATGTTTTGCATATTGCATCATTCACTGTGTTTATCAAGATCTCATGAACAATTCACTGAGTCAAATTCATTGTAAGCGCATTACACTCAGTCGGATTTTGATAAATAATGCTCTATTAACTTATCAAAGATCTGAGAATCCCACAGTCTGTTTTCTTATCAGAGATGGCAAGATACGGAATAAATCAGTACATTACTGCAGCTCGCTCACCGCGGCGCATTATATCAGTCACGCAGCAAAATGCATGTTGACATGCAAGTTTGTAACTGTCGGTTCGTATTGTTTGAAGACCCCCGGACTTCAGAACGGCTTGGGAATTCATCATGAATTGATGCACAGAAACGTGCCAGAACACAGCTGTTTACACGTCTAGTCTTGCATTAAAAAAATCTGCATTTCAAATACAGATGTCAACACTTTTATATTTTCTAAAGCCATGCAAGCTGTAAAACGACTGCAGAGTGACACACACAGAATCGTGTGTGGAAGTCAGCAGGGTTCTCAAACACTGTGACCTTTCGTAACAATTGGCGGGACTAAAGTGAACTCTCAGTTCTGGGCTAAAAACAGAGTGAAAGTCTGTGAAAGTTTCTGTAGACGGACAGAATCTGGCCCGACAGGTTTATACTATACGGCATGTGTTAGATGGCTAATCTGAAACTTGGCAGACGCTGGTCTCACTTATGTATTTGTACAATTTTGCACAGCAACAATCTGTCACATCAGACAGCGCGTCTACAGAACAGAGTCTTTCAGTGACGTTTGCTAAAGCAAAAAACACACACACTGCTGCTCAGATTTATCATTTACATTTTAGATCAAAGCGCAGCCTAGCATTACACTGAAAAAACACAAAGAACAATTTAGCACCCACACCTTAACAAAAATATATATATTATTATAACATAAAACTGAACTTTGTGGAATTATGTGGGACAGTGTGTGTTTGAGCAGCGATATGGATAAATGAACAAGCTGTGCGTTTTCCCTTCGCTCAGCCGGTCTAATCTCAACAAAGCCCTTCTCTTTATTAAAGGATTAGTGTGTTGACAGTCCATGCATATGTCTTAATTCGGCCCTTTTTGCCATCAGGTCCACGGCTAAACTCCTGGCTGCAAACGAACACCCTTAAGCCAAGAGAGCGTGTCAGAGACGCATACACTGCAGAACTGGCATGCAGCGCAGCGTGCTATGCAAAATCTGAACTCTGTACTTTTCTCAGAAGCGTGTGACACTAATTCGGCTCTGTCCACTTCAGGAAAGAGAGATAAACCCACTCGGCTCCTCACAGGATCCACTTCGCATTTCCTGCACTGATAAACGTCTTTGTCGCCTGAAGAGTATTTACATCAGTTTGTAGTTTGACGCTCCTAAGTAAGCGATGTTAAATTGTTTATCCGCTGACGAGTACATTAAAATATGGATTTCTCAGTTCCGCTGCCAAAGTCGAACAGCTTTCATCTCGTCCTCAATATGTCAAGACGGTAACCTGAGAGTTCCTGCCACGGGAGAATCAATGTCTGCTAAACGAGAGAACAACTCACAGAGGAATAAATCGCATTTCAACGCTCGCTCTGCCACATACAGTGTCAATGTTTCACATGCATGTGTGTTTTTGTTGTTTTTCTATGTCATGTCAAGTTATGCCTTTAGTTACATCTAAAGAAACAGTTCTCCCAGAAATGAAATTTCTTCCAATATTTACTCAACTTTAGTTTCGTTTTAACTCTGGCAGAAACAAACACAGCTGAATCAAAATTACACATTTAAGTTGTCGAGACTATATGCCAGTTCACCCTTAAAAGTTAACAAAATGATCTTCTAGCAGACAAACAGTGTTTACAGCATTTCCTTTCAGTGAAACAGCAAAAGTCCTGATGATTCATTTTGCACTCCACCGCTTTGTCAAGAAAAACACTCTGAAACATCTGCCAACTGTATCTGACTAGCAAGTAGCAAATCACAGCTGTGATGTAACTAAAGACCATTTACAGTTTAAAAAAAGAGGACCAGCTACTTCCTGTTTCAACAGGAAATGTCTCAACACAGAAAGGAAAACTGCTGCTTAAACATTTCAGTGCTACTTTCACTGGCCTGTAACATCAGACAAACTATACAGACCCACAGCTCATGCAGACGCCGATCATAAGCTCTTTGTACTTTTATCCATCTTCTACGCAACACCAACTACCAGCAAACCTGATCGTTTTCCTGAGGTAATGCTGAGTTTGGTAAAATATCACGTCTTACGACTGAAGTAGATATTTGCTTTGAAGCAATTTTCTCTGTGCAGATGATCAGACATCAGATCAACACAGAACACAGAATATAAACTGCTCAGAAGCTCTCGGGTACGTTTGCTGCCTGCCATGACTCAGGACAGCTTGACATTTTCACTAACGTAGCGCAAACTGTATTTTACACACAGTCCAAACTGCTCCAGTTATGTAGGAATTATTTAAAAATCCACTTTAAGTCAGTAAAGACACGTCCCTGTCGCTCACATCCACAACTCCACCCACAGATGACCGATGCTTTTTAAACAGTTATAGCCAAAGTAATTTAATTTTATCCAGTTCTAGACTCCAGAAAAGTGCTATTAAATCTCCACGTTTCAGTGAAGACTTATTACACGCGCCAAGACGTCTCTCCTGCGCTAACTTTTGACTCTGTTTGACACAGAGATGGATTATTCGTGGAAAAGCTGCTAGCAGGGCAATTTAATTAAGGAAGACGTGAGATAGGGACTTAGTGAGAATGACTTTCAGGCCTCCATCTGACTGAAGTGGGGCTTTGCCGATCTGAACCGTCCTCTTCTCTTCGCGATCCCTCTCCAATAATTACACCCCGTTCTCCTGGTAATTGGCTACACTGTCATTTCACCGCCTGGAAACGAAGGGCCACTCGGTACGAGAAAACTTCGTCCGTTTCGCCGTGCCGCGTCTACAGGGTAATTTCTGAAGCGCGGCGGCACGTCGCCTAATGAATAAAAAAAAAAACGGGCAATGCAATAACGGCAACAACATATTAATAGCACATTTACATTCGCCCGTGTCTCCTCATCTCCCACTGTGAGGAGTCTGGCAATTAGAGCTCAAATGCGTCTGAAGCAGCGCTAAAACATTCGCTGTGGCTTTTACTGCACAAATTACATGTTACACAGATACTTGTCAATGTTGTGAGGTGGGTCTGTCTACACAGGAAATATAGAAACTGCAGCGTTCTCAGAACGTTCACCTCAACATACAGATAAATATCCAACTTTAATTAATATACAAATGTGAATTATTTTAATGTTTTTAATCCTACAACAGAACTAAAAACATTTAAACAGCTCATCAGCTCACTGAAAACGTCTGGTACAAACATTTTACAAAAATATATTCTGCTTTTGAGTTGAAGAAAGTCACAGCAACATGAGAAGAGTGTATTATTGCTCCTCAGCTCATATTTCAACTCCAAATCCCATAATAATGCAATTACACCCTCCTGTAATCTCTGTTAAATATGACACACACCGCAGCTACAAGGACGAGGAGAGACCGATCGCCTTTAACAGTTATAAATCACCTACTGTTGTGAATCTGCCTGTCTAATAACAGAAGGACTGACTTCAGTGTTTATTACCTCATGAATAGTCATTAGCCCATTCAGATTTGAGCACCAAAGCTATTAACGTTCAACATTCAGAACAGGTGCAAATAAATAGATAAAACATCCAAGAGCGCTTTAACCAACAATGATTTATTCATAAACTCATTCTGACCACAATATTCCCTCCTCTTGGATCCTGTCCATATTTTATTGGCTATAAACATGAAGCAAAATTAATTGAATTCAAGGATTTTGAATATTTATTTAACGCTCAATAATGGCTTGTGATGATTACAGCAGTAATGGGAGGTCAAATTGTTCTGGAAAACCATCAGAGGAAAGCCAATACGAGCACAACACGACCAGAAAGATGTGGGTTTCTCTAGTAATGTTTGAGGTGCTTTGTAAACACTGCGGTGTCTGAATATTTCAATCATTTAATAGTCTCTCAAAGCGCATAACAAGAACCATCTGGTACCATCATGGTGTCGCCACAATACATTTATTGGTAAGGCTTGTATCACATCGTATCAGCCCAGATCAAATTTCCACACAGGCATCTGATCAGATCTCAAAATGGGGGGCGGAGGTCGACCGCACAGCTATCTACAGGCTCCACACATCTGAAGATGTTCAGGTTACTCCTCAAACACACTCAGGTTCTACCTGAGCTGACAGAGCAGAGCTCACTGCTGGCACCAGTTTCTTCTTTCTGCTCCTCTCCAGAGATTTGCTTCATTATCCTCAACCCAGAGAACACAACGCGCTAGGAGGCGAATTCATCTGGAGCCACGTGGCGCTCTCGCGGCGGCGCACACCTCAAGGTTTTCAAAGCACAAACAAGATTACGGTTCTCCTTTCTGTTCTAGCATGAGAAGGTTTCACTGGATGTTCTCTACAGGAGGACGCTTAAAGAAACAAATACAGAGAGAATTAAACAAAGGAAAAGATGGACTATTCAACTCTGCCTCTGCACAGAAACGTTCATCTGCCTTCCAACAAAACGACACTATTTGCATTTGAAGTGAAGGTTTTGTGTCTCTCTCAGAGCCGCATTCAGAGCAGCAGTTAACGCGCAATATAATGTTTATAGCCGTGCGTTTTTCATACAGCCCGAAATTGCGACATTTCGGTGAGAAATGAAACAATAAAAGCCCGCGCGACCGCGAATCACAATAAAACCAGCAAATATGCATGTAAACATGGAGCCAAACAGAGTGGAGGAAAAATAAAACACTTTCACTGGTTCTCATTCAGAGACACGCATCCGTCAGACCGCAGAATGATACAACACACAGAAATCTCAACATTTCATCACACTCTGCTCTTCAAAGATCAAATACAAAGTTTCTCATTTTAACTAGATTGTACATTTCTCAACAAAATAGGAGCTGAGGTTTGGAAAGAGCGAGTTTATAATAATGATTTATAATTTGAGCTGTCGGGTCAGATATCACAGGAAATCTGAAGATTATGGACGCTATATCATGTTCTGTAGACGGTGCAGCGTTTGTAGCTTCTTCTAAATCAGTTGTTTAAAATTTAAACTTGTCCCCATATTAATATAAAATAACCACAATAAAATAGTTTCAAACAAAGATAAAGCGACAAAAGGAAGCAGAGTTTGGTAAACATCACTTTCTCGTTTTTAAACTCTGTAACTTTTAGCCTTAAACTATTTGCGATTCAAAACTCAATACCAATTATGTGTGGAAATTACACCCTTCAGTGTACGCGAACAGCCCATTTGAAATTGAAATGTCAGATTAGATTGTCTGGTACAGGGGCTGATGGGAAAGACAAAGCCCTCGTTTGAAAGAACTCCCTGGTGCCGTGACCCGGCAGCGCTGGAGGAAGACTGCGGTCAAAAGGTTTCACACATACACTGAACCGGATCAAAATAATCAGTGGATAATCAAATAATCAGAACGAAACCTGTGAGTGTGTGAAATATTAACATACATAATGTGTGTGAGTTTGTGAGTGTGTGAGGAAGACAGAGAGAGAGACAGAGACAGAGAGAGAGAGAGAGAGACTCTACCAGTGCAGAAAATAAGAGTTTAAAAGCAGAAAGGTGATAAATAGAAGCAGTGGGTTTATTGGCTGCTTGTCAGAGACGCTTGTTTTCACCTTCGCCAAATGAATGCAATTGTGTGTTATTGTAAGCCAGAGAGAGAGCGAGAGAGACAGAGAGAAAGGAAACAGAGAGCGAGAGAGAGAATCAGCAGTATTAGTATTCTGTTGTGATGCCGGGTGCACTTTGTCAGGAACGGCGCTCTAATGGAGGATAAACGTCCTGTTTTCACGACCTGTTCTCCACACACTCCTCGCTCCCCTGCAGCGAGAGACTGCCATCTTTGGGTAGAAACACAGAGCTCTCTCTCTTTCTCTCTGTCCTCGATTTTCTGTTGTGCCTCACACACACACTTTCAAAATGATAGCAGCGCTTCAGCACAAACCCCTGATATGCAGCACAGACATAAATCTTCTATCTCACACACACACATACACAAACAAACACACACACACACACACCTGTAGACCAGATTATACTTTCTTACACTGTAAAATGAATCCATCCTCACCTGAGCCCTTCCATCAACATTACATCTCTCCAAACACAATAAACTCATCTCCACTTTATCAGAAGCTCTACGCACAGAATCTAAAGAGACACTTTTGAAATAGTTTAGTCTTACTTTGGCAAGGAAGCAACGCAAATTTTATTTAAAACCTCAGCGAGGCAGGAGCGACGGCGCTTCATGTTGTGCCTCACGTGTGAAACATTAACAAGAGTTTTGAGTCACTACACACTCGACTGACCCTTAGCTAAGCCCTGTCCTCATCTCACGCTTCCTCAGACAAGCTTTCAGAACATCTCAAAGGAATTAACTGGAGATTAAAATGATTGACTGTTATTCCTGCATGAGCTGCAGTGAAGTTTGGCAGTGAGGAGACGCCAAGAGTCGTTGTTGCTGTTGGTTTTTTGGACAACAGCACTGATCGCAGTAACAGATCTTTAAGTTGGTCGTGGTTTTCATTTAACAGCAAATGATATTCACAGTTTCAGCTGAAAAACTCTATTACAGTCCGGACACTCAAGGCACTGATAACCTGAGCGTCTGGTTAATCATAAACCAGTGTTGTCACCAAAATTCCCCGTGAGTCTGTGGGCTGTATAAATTGTTTGATGTAACACAGCTCATCCCTCTTTGGCTTTTGAGGGTTTTGTAAGTCGCTTGTGACGAGTTCAAAGGCGTCTTTATGACTGTTTGACAGGCTTTTGTGGTCTTTGTCGAGGGAAGACAATACGTTCTGACAATACATTTAATGAGTAATCAATTTGTTGAGAAAAGTTAATTCGGCAAAAGACTTCAAATACATTGAAAAGTCGTTATTAAAGAGTTTATGAAGACTGAAGCTTTTCTTCGCCCCCTGAGAAGAATGTTTGTTGGAACAGCGCTGGTGTGTTAACTGACAACTAAATCCTTTTATCTTCTTACACGTAATCTTTCCTCACTGAAGTGTCATTGCGTGTGTGTTTCTATGTGCTTAAATAGCGTGTGTGTGTGTGTGTGTGTGTTTGAATCCCCTCAGCACCACAATGCCCCCCCCCCGTAAGGAGTCGTAAAGCTGTCATTTCATTGCTCTCCTGCACCACAAACATCCCGTCTTACTTCACACTCCCATTACAAACTGCCTGCGCCGTGTGACACACACTTTTAAATTATTTCCATCTCACACTGAACATTTCTGTACACATGTACATCATATTGGATTCCCACTTCCTAAAACCAGAGTAAATTCTGTATATTTGCAAACAAGTTAAATCGCAACACATTCTTTCACAGATGACAACGACACACACACACATTAACTGACAGAATTACTGATTAAATAATTCATTCCCCAATTACTGCACGAGCAATAAAATCATAAACTAACACTTATCATGTCTGTTATGTCATCCTCACCAGAAACAGGCCTGAGAGTCTCTGTCCTGCTCTGAGATGTTCTGAAGCAACAAAGACAAAATTTAGACAACACGGGACAAATTGCTTTCACACACACACGCTTGTGTGCCTGGTTCTCTTTCAACAGCAGAATGTGAAACGACAACAATATGGATTTAAAAAAAAAAACAGGCTGATTTTTCTGAAAAATAAAACAATAAGAAAAAATCAAGTATAAAGTTCGGAAAAGCACAGAGTTCCTGCTGCGTCAAAAAACAGAATCACAACAGAAGTTGTGTGCAACACAACAGTCACACACACACACACACACACACACACACCATGTGGTCCACTTTCAAATTACTGTGCCGTCAAAACACAGAGAAACTACAGACAGAAAGATACACACAATATTGTAGAGAAATGAGATTTCTGCTCTCTGTTCTCCTGCTCTTGTTTGGTGGATAGATTGCAGTGCTTCAGAAATCCAGACTGAGCTGCTGAGAGGGAAGATTTAAGACGGACAGACAGAACCTATTTCTGGATTCTTACCACAACCCTTTGGGCCACTTCTGCCCAAGAACACTGACTGATGTTCTGTGCCGGCAGGCAGCCGGCGTCACGGGGCCCAAGAGCAGACAGAGACCCCACACAAGGGCCAGAAAGATGTCAACAGACAGAGGAGGGGCCAAACTGCTCAGCGATAACTCAAAGAGGTCAAGATATGAAGACAAAAACCAAACACCAATCTGAGAAAGATTTTATAGTCTTATTCTTTTTACTGTTATCGTATGTCAACAAACTGACCCTGAAACGTTCAACCTGTGGCCCTGCCTGAGAAAAGAAAAAAAACATCAGCAGAAAAGACACAAATCTACAACTGCAGCAAAACAGCAACATGTCAAAGATAAGATTTGACCACAAACGCTGAAGCAAGTGTGCTTACGTTCATAAATATTTAGGATACTGGTGACTTGCCATAACTAACGATAGGTTAGTCAACTGTGATAGAAACAGAGGAACTCATCACACATCAACAAGGTTATAATGAGAGCCATCATGCGCTTGCAGGTACATCTGAACTCGGCGCAGGAAATAAACAACAGCCGCCAGTGGAGGTTCAGGTGGAGCGAGTTCTGGAGAAGCTGCGATCGTTAGCAGATACGCTCTGGCAGCTGAAGTCTCGCACTAACTGGAGAACGTGGGAGTAAAGACGCGATCACAGCTTAACCTGCCGCCTGACCTGAATATCAATTTGGATCTTATTTTAAGCCATAACATATCACGCAACACAGCGATTGGTTCCTGTTGCCGTAAGTGCAAAAGTTAATTGGAGGAGACAGATTTGACACACCGTTCATTAGGCGACTCGGTTTGGCGACTACACCTGAACAGAAAAAATGTGCAACTGCAAAACTTTACATCTCAAAAGCTCATTAGGAGACAATATTTACATGAAGCAATGCGTGTAACTTTACAAAAAGCTACACAAGCGTGACTGACAGAAAAAGTACAATTGTTTGATTCTCGCTGCCATCAACACCATAAAATTGAAGGAAACATTCATTATTTTAGAATCTAGTGACTAGTTGAAAAACATCTGAGACAACAACTAAAAATCCAGCAAGAACGCCAACATTGTAACGCAACCTCTGTCAGAAACCACAGCTCCTCTCTTACTGTCAGACGCGATTAAAACCAACATTCAGCTCTGACTGGAGGTCACGGTGTCTCTTGACAAATCTTGCGTTTCACACAAACAAGATCCTTAAAACAAGTCTTGGAACAAGCCGAAGTTCTGCTATTCCAGGAACCAATGGGGGAATATCAACTTCTTCGTCTGGGAATCACAACCTTTTTAGCTGTTTGAACTGCTAACATCTCAAATATTTTGTCCTTGAAGAACATACAGTCTACAGCTCTGTGTGATGTCAGAAGTAACTTAGCAGACTCTACCTTGAGATCAAAGTCACTAAAAACTGATCTGAAACATGTGAATAAACTAAATGGGCTTTTGTTCTTGTTTTTGCACTCCTGTGTCAATGCAGCGATGATGAGAACTTGCGTCTGCAGAAGCACGTTTCAAATCATCTTGGGCAATAAAATGGAGCGCGATTGCGGCTTTGTGTGGCGAATGAAACGCAGAATGACTCATTCTTTCATTCAAGAGGACGATTTTTCGGTCGCTGTTTACAGCTGCAGACGGTTTCTAACAGAGCCTGACGTTCACACAGTTTTCCTGAAGAACGTTACAGGAAGTTTCACACATGTATATTCAGATTTCCTGATGTACTCAGATAAACAACAGTGATGATGCTCAGAAGGAATCACACACAGACGTTTAACTGAATCCGAAACAACTGTGTTTGTCACACCGTTGCACTCAGTGAGAAATTTATGAGATAAACCAGATTATGCACATTTACTAAGAGTCTTAGACAAACAATAATGCAGCGTTGAAACTAAACAAAATGTGAAATTATAAAATGGTTGTCAAAGAGCACCAATAAGCAAAAGGGGCTGAAATTCTACATCAAATCCCAGAGGAACAAACAAGTATCTTTGTCCTTATTATAATTGTGTATATGGTGCTATGGTTTATAATAAAGTGATCTGAGGGCAGTTGTTCTGTTCCTAACAGCGAGTGAATCAGACAGATTTAGGTAAGACTTCACATTGGAAAGCGAGTTGTTGTGAGTGGGCTAACAGCACTCCTCCTCTACACACAGAAACTCAAGAGCTTACGGCTTCAACAGCTTTCGTGAGGGCAGCAATCGCAGTGCCTGACAATGACAGAGTGAGCTTTAGCACCCGTGTCCATCAGCTGCTGTCCGTGAATCATTGCACAACACACAACCAATGTGCATGTAGCTCTGAAAGACCTGCTAACTTCATCTGTGTTTAGCATGTTAACATTTAAAACAACCAATGACATGGGGTGGGACTTCCTGTTTGTATATTCAGTACGATTCTGCAACTGCCACCAAACCAAACTCTTTAAGCGTTTCCCATTTATCTGCTGCAGATCATTATGGGATACAGTGCAGACAATCTCAGACGTCGTCTTTCATTTACCTGCCAACAAACATCCTCATATCATCAGTATATGTGACAGATTCACCTGACTGCATTATACTGCTCTGTGTGTGCGGATCTAAACACACACACACACACACACACACAAACAAACATAAACACAAGCTGCTGGCCTATTAACACACAATGGCTGCCTGTGTAATTCATGCATAGTGATTCCATAAAGACAGAGAGAGAGAGACGGAACAAATCTCATCCTCAACAAGACTGGGGTCATGTTTGGTGATGCATCAAACACAACAAAACTTCCTAAACAGATGATATTTAGAGGAAGTGAAGGTCACCTTCTCATCAGAGACACACAGAGACACAAAATGGAAGCTGAGGAGGAAATCTCTGAGTACGATCAATGACACGAGGCTCTAATTAACATTTGTAAGGGCTGATTTCATTGGAAACCTCTCTGCCTGACACCCTGACCTCAGGAAATCTCAGAACGACGTCTCACCTCATCTGTGAAGACAGAGTTAATAAACTCAATACAGCCACACGCAGAGAGAATGAATTCAGATCAATTCACCTCCGATGCGACTGAGGAAACAGCTGTGTGTGTTCACATTTAAACCCAATTTTAGTTTCCTGCTAATAGCTGATACAGATCAAACACGTTTACATGCTAAATCTGCAGTATAAAGCATAGTTTGTGTATTAAAGTATCTACTTCAGACACTTTTGTACAAAACGCAAACTTTCATGACTAATGCATCAAAATTAACTGACATGTTTTTACAATTTTAGTCCAAACAAAAGCAGCTATTCTGCACAACTGCTGAAGCACAACTGCTTACAGCCCTGAAGCGTCTCTCTAAACAAACACTCCAAGCTACATTTAAACCCGTTTCTTTCTGCTGAGCTGCCGGCCTCCAACGGTTTGACCATCTGCAGGACCTCAGATACCTAAGTGCCTCTAAATTCAGAGAAGCTGTTTACACGCTGAACCTTTTCATGGGAAATATCAAGGTGATGTTGTTTACCAGGAAATCAGCTGACGTGTTTAACTCACAGAACGTTTCCTCAGCGCAGCATTTGAAGAATCCGTCCTCTTCCTCAACCCGCTTCTGATAAAAGCCAAGAGCATCGGCAAAGGGCTCCGGCGTGCTGAAGCCATGGCAACCGTCTCTCGGCGAGGAAACAGGCCTCAGGCATGGCTGAAAGAGGTGAGAAAGTTCTCCGGTTAGCTTTTAGCTACAGCCTCGCAGAAAACCACAAAACATCAGATGTTTAAAGGCTCTTCATGACTTCTGAAAGCTCAGAAGACATGCGAGACAAACATTACAGCAACATTTAAAACCAAACTAATTGCAAATATTGGTGTTTCTTTCAAAGTCAGAGTAATGATCATAACTTGATTAATAAAAATGACAAATTTTAAATATTACTGACGTCACTGTTCTGTCTTTTAAGCCTGATATGAGTTGAGCTCAGTATTATAACACTATCTGTAGCATAATAGAAAATATAATTAAATCCGTTTTATCATGTGATTTAATAACTTACGCATCACATCCACAAAGACCCACACGGATCGTCCACATTCACCTGCAGGAAGGTGATCACGAGGGTTCGACTCACTGGAAAGAAGCACGATTAGCAAGAAATATTGCAGCAGTTGCTAGTAATAGAAAAGAAGAGCGTTTGAACCAGCGAGGAGTAAATATTTCAGCAGTTGGTGGACAGCAGGAAGCTTTCGGACAGCTGGTGCCGACAGGGTTCTGTGGTAGAGATGCGACTGCAGTTTCCTCCCCACAGGAACACAGATGGGCCGAGCCAGTGACCTGGCAGGAGAATAAAGTCCTTTTAGATATTCATTAATACTGGACCGCTCTGACTGCTGCTGATCACATGATCAGATGAAGAATTCAGTAACATTTCAGCTGGGATCAGAAATGCCCTTTTACACATGGAAAACTCCAGCCATAATTAAGCAGTAGTAGTATTGGACTGTCTCTAACATGCCCACAAACAAACATCTTGAGAAGTTAATTTAAAAACCAAGCTTAGCATCTTTATTCCACATTTTACTGCGGTTTTATTCTCAAGAGACGCTCAAGACTTCAGTTAAATGCTCCATCTAATGTCACCGCTGCCTAGAAGGAACAACTGAGATATTAGCGATCTCTTCTGTCGTATGAGCTGATCTGAGACCTGCCTCTGTAAAAGGCCCCGGGCAACAGGCATGACCCAAAATTTTAACTTGACAGTAACAGAAATGGAAGAAAAAACAACTATTGATTTTGTTGTGCTGCTCTGGAGAGGAAATAAACAACAAATAGTTTTAAAAAGACAAGCCAAGATAAGTGTTATATAGAAAAAGAAAGATTTGATCTGTATGATTTGAGTTATTTACTGAAACATCATCAAGTTGTAAATGATTTTCACTTCTACACAACAATACAAGCATCTCACAACACGACAACAACACCAACAGGTCTAACAAACACACAACGCCTGTCACTCCAACTACACACAGAAAACAGTCAATCTGTACACAACAGCAACCCATAACTTACAAACACAGTGATCTGCCCTGACAACAGCCTCCATACTCACATAGTACTTCCATAACAACAACAACCATAACAACAGCATCAAAAATA
>JBAJNP010010373.1:0-12500 GCA_036877545.1 Yasuhikotakia modesta
TGCCTTCACTGATACGGCCCTCTGTGTGTTTAATGATCAGAGACCCATAGCATCTTTCTCTGCTGTCTCCTAATACATCTTTAATCACTCGCAGTACTTCTGATTATGAGTATTAGCAAGACTCTGTCTGTCCAAGGGGAGCTTGTTAAATTTTCGTGAGGCTGTAGACTAAAGAGTTTTTATTTTTTCTTTATTTTTTGTTCATTGTTTTTACATCAAGCGCCCCTGAAGTGAGCAGCAGTCTCTGAGTTTTTTTCTTTCTGTGGGTGGAAGGATTTGTGTTGTATTGATTATGAAGACATGGTTGTTGTCTTCACAGGAGAGCAGAGTCCAAACGTGTCGCTCATGCAGAGGATGTCGGACATGTTGTCGCGCTGGTTTGAGGAGGCCAGCGAGGCCCAGAGCAGCAGAACACGTCCACAAACCCGACCCAGAGGTATACAAGAATTATATAGCGAATTTGTTTACTTTAAAATTCTTCAAAATATCTTAAAGTCTAATGAAATGTCTTCAGGCACAGCAGCCCAACCAGAAGGTGAATTTGCAACTTCAGAGACAAGCACTCAGTCTCAGGAACCCACTGAGGTGTCTGCTGAAGGAGCGATGGAGGTGGAGACCGCTGTGTCCGAACCTCCGCCGGCGTCTTCTGCTCCTGCGGCACCTGCAGAACCGTTTCCCATTTCCATCTCGTCCTCATCCTCCTCAGGCTCCTCCTCCACTGTGACAGCTCCACCCCCTTCCAGTTCCTCCTCCATGGAAAGTGCTGCCTCCTCCTCTCTCCTATCCTCCCCAGAAACGGAGCAGAAGAGCCAGGATGAGGTTACGCCCACTCCCTCAGGCACACCCACTCCTTCGGCCACACCCACCCCCTCAAGAGAGGCAGCTTTATCTGGTAAGAAAAAATGTGATCATTTACAAACTTTTCTTTTTCATTTGTTGTGGTTAATCGCTCAATTCTTCCTCCTGAATCATGATGTAATTTCATGCATTTGTGCGTTTCTGTCCATGCAGAAACAGTCAGTCATCTATTACATCTCTAGCTTCAATCTTTAAATTGTGCTTTTACCCATAATGCCTTGCTGTCTATAATTTGCTTCTGTATCTGTCCCCCGAGTCGAATTTCCTCCCTATATGCTGCTCTTTCTTCTTTCTTTTTCTCTCTCTCTCTGCCCCTCCCGTCCTGTCAGAATATGGTCCTCGCAGGCTGCCGATAAGTTTAGTGTGTAGACGTTTGCAGAGGCTGCTTCTCTTAAACGACCCCCCAGGGCAGGGCCGTCGTACGACCCCCACTGTACCTGTGACATCCAGTCTAGAGAGCCCAGGCCAACAGGCTGCAGCTGCTGACACTGGCCCTGCAGGTTACCATCTTTTCCCAGGGTGCATCTCTGCTCTTGTTTAACCTCCTGACCCCATTGGCTGCCTCTGCCACGTCTCATTGGCTGTTCTGGTTTGCTGCCGTCTGTGAAGTGTGTTCCTCCTCTGACGTACATCTAACCGCTGATCTTTCACACTCACATGCTTTGAAAATCCCTGTACTACTTTTATCAACAGCACAGGTCTGTTTTAGGACATGGTGAGATGCTAAGCAACGTTTCTAGGCATCGTAAACACGCTTTTGAAGTGCTTTCCAAACAGCTGGCTGGAAAGTGATGCTGTTTTATTTGATGCTTCTTTTGGGACAAAATCTAGGGCAGCATCACACGGACTCCCAAAATGCATTGCAGCAGGCTTAGTGTCAAATTATTTTAGGATGACAGACTTAGGGAAGCGTTATAAGCATAATTAATTCAGTACAAAAAAAGCATCAATAGGAAAATAGCTTCACTGCACCAAGTTTTGATTATATACTGTATCTTTGTGTATTGTGGCTGTTTGCCGTTTTAAGCACTTGGCTTAGCATTATGCTAATGTTAGACTGCTGGAGTCAACGAGCGTTCGGCTGTTTTCTAATGCAGTTCACATTGGGACAAAAATTGGTGTGCTGCATGAAAATTACTGTTAGTTGATGCTGAACAGCTTTTGAAGTGGTCCAAAGAGGTCAAAAAACCTGAACTGGGTCAAACTGTCAAGTCAAGTGTGCCATTTTTGGCAGGGCTTGTATTGCATCTGCCTAAGTAGGTAACAGACAGTGAGGCAGCAAACAGCTTCATTTGCATTTTATCCAAAGCAACTTAACAATGCAGGTTAGTTTCACATTTGATTGGTGTGTGTGTTCCCTGTTACCCACGACATTGCTAACTCGATGCTTCAGATCAACTACACAGAAATGTACATACATATACTGCCATCTGTTGACTAATTCATCTAAAATCATCTAAAACACTATTTTTTTTTGTTTTTAATATTGATGCACATTTTCCCTGTTCTTCTGAAATCTTCTTATCCTTCCAATCTTGTAAAAGCTTTTCAGTGCTTTCAGTGACGCAAGACAACACAAAATTAAATTATCAAAACAATGTTTTATGCAGTGAGAATTACAGAGAGCAAATACATGACCTAATAAATGTTTCAGCGAATGTCTATGAATCCCAATTTCAAACATTAACTACAGATTTCTGTCACTTTCTCATTGATTATTCATCTTGGGAATGAAAACTGCACTAAGATGCTTTGGCTTTTTTAATGACTCACTACACGGATGTCATTTCACAGGTTTTAGGAACATCTGTAACTTCTGGTTTTGTCTTTAACTCAACAATAAGCTCCGGAGACTTGTGGCTTTTGAGTTGGAAGGTTCTTTCACACTGCCTGCGCTGTGTTGTGTTTCCTGCGAACTGATATCAGCACGTCAACGTTTGTTTTGGCTTGTTGTTATATGAACTGTTCAGTACGTCTTGTTTTTCTTTCAGATTCTCCCTCTTCTGTGGTAAACAAACAGCTGGGATCCATGACTCTGGATGAGGAGCAGGGTGCGTCTTCTTACATCTTCTTCTGTTCCTCATGTTCTTGCACCTTCTTGTGTCTTCTGACCTGCATGGCTCGTTGAAGCAGTCCTTCATCTTCTCAGGAGGACTCAGCAGATGCATCTTTTATTAAAGAGAGAAACTAAACAGTCAAACACTTCTGCCATTTTTGTTCCTCCTCTTCTTTGGGCTTAAAGCTCGTCTTTCAGAATCAAAATGTAAAAGTCTGTGGTTTGATCCTTTTAAAGATGATCTCGCTGCGATGCTTTGCTGTCCAATGCATCTAATGTTCCTTAGAACAAAGGAATTGGTTTTGGAGATGTTTTCTTCTCACACAATGTCCTGGTTGATCAACCAATGAATTCCCTTGATTATATTTGTGTGCATCGTGCTGAAGCTTTTTGCTTGACCTACCTACCTGCATTTTGTCCTTCATTAAGCTGTAACATGAATGCTTGGGGGTCCATGTGTGAAGCCCACTTTGCCACACATATTTTGTATGTGTTCTTCAGTCAGAAGTTCAGTAGCTCCAAAGAAAATCCCACCCTTAAGATTTTCACTGACCCTCACATGTTTTCCTTCTTCCATCCAGGAGATCCAGAAGCAGCAGAGAATGTGGTCAGTGATCAGACCGCAGGTGTCAGTGAATCTTCTCCAGAGACTCCAGAATCTGTGCCATCCACCTCTGCGCCTTCACTTGGCACCAGCAGTGGGAGCAGCAGCACTCCTCCAGGGTCCGGCCGAACAGGAACGGCAGAACCGGTTCTCAGTCTGCACTATAGCACTGAGGGCACCACCACCAGCACCATTAAACTGGACTTTACAGATGAGTGGTGAGTGAGAATAGAGTCTGGATTGACTCCGGATTGCAAAAGAATTTCACTGTGTGAACGAATGGCTAACTGTTTATGTGGCCATACACAGGAGCAAACCAGCATCCGGCACCAAGAGCAACAGTGGAGGACATAAATCTGGGGAGGCTGGTGAGGGACAGGCCAAAGAAGAGCCCATAGGAGAAACTTTAGGTGAGGGTGGGACTATAACTGCATGCTGAAATACACTGCTAACACCACATGCAATCACAACACAGGCTAGTACTGTTCTAAAGGAAGCTTAGCTTAAAGGTAGGCTAGGCAGTTTTCAGAGAGGTTAGCAATAGCAAGCTAGCTTTAAAAGCATAAGATGCCACCCTTTTTTCATAAGGCTTTCCAAAGTCATGCCTTCAACAGATGTAATTTAAAATACCAGTAGGACATATAATTATTTCACAAATATTTTTATTTTATTTTAATTATATTAAAAACACCAGGTGTTTGGTATCATAATGTGAAGAGACTTAATAAACCTGTTTTAAACAAAATTGGTGTGTTATGCTGGTTGTGTTACAGCAGATTTTTTTCTGCTTCAGCTCAGAAGGCTCAGCTCAGCTCACTTCTCATTCATTTCACTTTACATAAGCAGTGTCAAGTCCAGCCTCAGAAAGTCGTCCCACACCCAAGGGTGGCACGGAAAAGCCCTCTGTCAGTTCTCAGGACGGCACGCCGCTGCAGACACCAGCAGAGGGTTCAGCTCCTGAAGACGCCGTCAGTGCCAGCGGACCCTCCGCCTCAGAGCCACAGACCGCAGGCGCATCAGAGTGCAGGACGAGCGAGACCCCCGGAGCGGGCGGTCAGGGTCCGGCTCAGCCCTCCCGCAATAACCAGGACTCAGATGACAGCGATGACGACCCCATACTTATCCCTTCAGCCAGGTATAGAGGAGGGCAGGGACAGAGGTATGAACTCTCGTCTTGTCATGATTTCATGAACGTTGCAGATGATCACCATGTTTAGGCAATAGCTCGGACAGACGGGAAGTTCCAAAAGGAATTTTTTACAAAGGTGCATTTAGGAATTTGTGGTAATGTCACATTAAATGATAAAACTGTTGTTTAGGATTTACACTGATACCTAATGCTGCTTAATGCTAAAGGAAAGGTTTTAAGCTTGTCAAAGTTTGAGAAAAACTATTCAGTAACATTGAAGATAGCAAATAGTATTCTGATAGTTACATGAGCCCAAATGTCTGATTCCAGGGGTTGAGATTTAATTTATGCCACTTTTTTAATAAGGGACAAATGACTGAGTGCACCTATAGACAAGATCCTGCCAGAGATTTGAACAGTCTTAAGTAAAATGATACTTTTTCCATTAGATTTAGTTACAGAGGATCAGCTGTAGGTGATAGAATGATAAGGTACAGTAATGTTGCTCAAATGCAAACTAATATTGTCTAACTGCAAGAGGTGCAGTAACGTGTGTCACACGTGTGTCACTACTTTTTAACCTTATTAAAAATGCATTTTATTGGTTTGTGGCGTAACTGTGTGAAATATACTACTAACTGTATAATGTAGTATTTCCTATTAACTGTTCAATATATAATGTAGTATTTTATATTTTGCGTACTGTTTTGCAAAATGTGTGGCTAAAACTGTGCATGTGTTTGTAAGTTACTGCATAATGGAGGAATAATTATTAGTATGTGTTAAGACAAGTAACTTGTTCTGCCCTGTTTGTGTTTGTTAGAGAGGTGTGATTTTCACCAGGTGGAAAATAGCATGGGCAAACATTTCTCATAAACTCAAGCTATGCTAGAATAACGTACTTTTGGCCTGGACTATTTTGGACTTGAGCCATAAAGCAAGTTAGACAACCATCAAGATCACTTAGCAAAATGTCTAACAGTCACCTAGAGAATTGAAAGCCATTTTGAAGATTCTCAGATTTCTCAGAAATCATTATCTGCATCTTTAATGCTCTGAGCTTCTGTTCAATGTTGCTCATAGGTTCTTCTGAAAGATGTTCCATGTTCTCCTCTTTTCATAGACGTTCTGCTGCTGCTCGCATCCAGGAACTGTTCCGCAGAAGAAAGGAAAGACGAGAGATGGAAGAAAGTGAGACCCAGAACATTAGAAGACCTTCAGTCAAGATGGTGTACAAGGGCCATCGCAACTCCAGGACCATGGTAAGCTCACAACAGAAGACATCACAGCAGAACTTCTGCAACACCAGTTTATTGAGACCTAAGACCCGCCTCCAGTTGTCACAAAACAAACTGTATTGGTTACTGGAGATGTCAGTCATATGGTTCTCTCATCTGGCTGGTATAGAAGGTCATACGCAACAAGGTCTTCCAGAGAACGTTCACAGAAGTTCTGTCCTGTTTGTAGATTAAGGAATCGTGTTTCTGGGGGAATAACTTCGTGATGAGCGGCTCTGACTGCGGTCATATCTTCATCTGGGACAGACACACAGGGGAACATCTGATGTTGCTGGAGGCCGACAACCATGTGGTGAACTGCCTCCAGCCTCACCCTTACGACCCCAGTGAGCAAAATAAATGCCTTTAACTGTAATTGGTTTCTGATGGTGTCTAGTGGCTAAACACACAAATGACTTTATCTGTTCTTCAGTTCTTGCATCATCTGGAATTGACTATGACATAAAGCTGTGGTCACCTATGGAACAGTCACCGTCGTTTAACAGAGGACTCGCTGAGGAGGTATTACATTATCTGATCTGCTGAAGTCCTGTTTACATTATTTACACTTTAAAAGTCAACCACCAGACATGCAGGACATGTATCTTTCTATGAGATTATTAACATTCCCAGTAGAGGGAGCCAGAGGTCCAAACACTGTACATCATGTGAGGAGGGAGTATTTGCGTCTGTTGTGCAGTATGCATAAAAAGTCTCTTGTGCATAAATTAACATAGATTTAAATAATTACTTTTGTAAATGTGATTTCAGACGTGTTTTTCGTGTTATAGGTGATCGCTCGTAATGAGTTAATGCTGGAAGAGACGAGAAACACCATCACCGTCCCAGCGTCCTTCATGCTTCGAATGCTGGCGTCACTGAATCACATCAGAACAGGTGATATTCATGTGATCAATGACATCTATCCATTAACCGAAAGCAACTTCACAGCCCAGTATGGCTGGATTCTTTGTTTATACTACATGGTTTATTGTTTATCCTAAGAGCATTTATACAATCTTTTAATGATGAAAAATTACAGAGCGACGTTTTAAAAATGACTTTGTATCAAGAGTGTATTTGCATTAAAGTTGCAATCTTTACTTTATTTGGGGTTAAAAAATAAACACAAATCACAAAAGTTATTGAGCAAGTACATCTTGGATTAATCTACTTACATCTTCTCGTTTCTTTCTCAGACCGTGTGGAGGGTGACCGCTCGGAAGGATCTGGTCAAGAAAACGACGACGAGCAGTAGTTTCCAACCGGAGACGACCCGTTTTTGCTATCTAATGCTTTTGAGATTTGTACGTAATTTACAAACTAGAACATTTCCTTATTAGTTCTGTTTTTGGCATTGTTGTTTTTTAATAAGACTTTTCTTACGATTACTCCAAGTGGGAGTAAATTGCATCTGGGGTGTCACGAGAGGAACGGATGTAAGAAACGGGAGACGAGTCCGGACGGCTGGTGCTTGAGTAATAAGTGCAATACAGATTGAACGGCGTTATTCGGTGTGAACTCTTATCGTAGCCTCAAAAAAACTCCTTATGTTTGTATACCAGGAATTATGCATGTCAAACATACGTTTGCTGAAAGCATAGTCAATAACTATGTTGTGTAAAAAATGTCTTTTTTCATCATTACTAAATGTTACACAGGGAATTTCTGCCTAACACCGGTCACAGGTACGACATGCAATATTTCAGTATCCAAAACAGCCATTATACGTTGTTACACTGCAGAAATGTTTATAAAGGATTATAAAAATGAGTGATGTTGGCTCTGATCAGTCTGTGACCTACAGGTCTGTGGTCCGATGGTTCTGGTGTAATTGGCAGAAAGTGTTTAACAGCACAGATGGCTTTTGTTTTGACAGCTGTTGAATCTCTTTAAATGTTTGTCCACAAAATTCCCATATAGTCCCAGATCCTCTTCAAACGTGTTTAAACATGAAATGTGTTGCGATTTAAAACATCAGAGGCTGGAGTTTGTTGAGTACTCAAGTCGATTTTAATATCACAGTACAAAAACATCACCTGTAGATTGTAAATAGCAGCGGTGGCAGGCAGTGTGTGGTGATCTGTAGCCTTTGGCAAACACTAACATAGCCCATGATATATAAATGACTGGTGCAAACAAGGAAACTATAGATTCCACAGGAATGACTAAAACCAAACCTAATGATCCTTGTTAAACATGTTTTCAGTGTCCACAACATTTTGTGTAGTTGAATCAAGTTCTCACATGATTTAAGTGGAATGTACCATTGTACAAAAATGACAAACTTGTTTCCAACACAGTTAGCAAACAGATGTGAATCAGATTTTCCACTGAAAAATATAGAAGCTATAATAACATTTAAGGGGATGTTATGCGAGTTTTTCACATGAGGTTTATTATGTTAATTTTACTTGTTTAATATAAGAGTCTTGTGTGCATTTCTGTTGGTTTTTGAAAGGATTAGTTCACATGAATCATTTATATACCCTCATGTAATTCCAAACTGAATGACATGACAATAGTCAGATTGTGACAATTTTCTTATTTAGTTGTGTTATTAAGGTCTGGAGTCTTTCACAAGACAACCACCAAAATGTATAGTGTACAATTTATACTATTTCTTAGCTTTTTCCTTCAAACTCTGAATGAATATGAAAATAAACATGATAATAAACCTGAAAAATTAAAGAGGAACCGTTTATCCTGAATATCCGTTTAGAGGAATAATTATTCTGTGTATTTTGACTATACAATCATAAAAAAAGTGGTTACAGCATCTTTGCAAGGTCAAAGTAAACATAATACACAGTTCTCAAGAGGTAAATACTTAATATATAAGGAGCTTACATGAATTTTACAGTATCATTTTGTAATTTTACAAGAAAATCAAGAACTGGTGACTTCCTAGTACCCGACCTTCACTTCTTCTCCACATCATCAAAGGTCTTTGGTTTCACCATGACAATTAGCAGCTGCACGCTAACAAACTCAAACGTATATGTAACTTCCACACAAACAGCACTGAAAACAAATAATAAACACTTGCCATTATGTTGACATTTTTAGTGATGTTCTGTACCTTTAAGACTACAGATACAATGATCTGGTCCCTAAATTCACAAAGTCAAAGAACTACATGGAACTATCACCTATTTGTTCCTGAAGTTCCTCCCCTTCTTCCTCCTCATCATCATCATCTTTAACTATTCCTTCATCGATGCTCTCCATCCGAAGTCTCTGTCCATCCAGATAACGTGGACCTCGCTGCGTGTTCCGAACGCTGAACAGACTGGTGGGAATTTGGGTCCATTCTCCAAACAGCTGAATCTTAGCATCGTTCTCTATAGCTTTGGCCAGAGAGGTGGCAAAGCTGTCCAAAGACTTGTGGATGTCTGCCGTCACCTGGACTGTCGAAGGATCACCTGAGAAAAATAAAACATGGCTATTTACTCTTTTGTTGAGTGTTTCTGTTTGATGAGTTCCTGTAGCTCAACTGGTAAATCTTTACGATTCTTTGGACAAAAGTATTTGCCAAATGCATAAATGTAAACATAATACAATTCTATTATAGCAAACACAGCAGCATTAGCAAAATGAGGTCAAATGTCCACAATCCTTCTGAGGATTTTGAGTTCATCCTAAAAGCCTCCATTTTTTTTCTGTTTTTCAAGCTTTTGCTTTTGTTATATCTGTATCTATCAGACAAAGTGTAATGGTCACGATACACCCATCATATATATTCATGTAATTCTTTTAATATGCATTCATTATGTGTTCATTGATATACAAAACGATTGAGAAGCACTGCACTCCAAACACGACTGCAAGACTCACTTCACACTATTAAGTTAGATGCAAAATAAGAGCATATTAAATACCTTTCTGGACCTGATCTATTTGATCCTCAAATGTGACAGAACTTCGCCTCTTGTTGCCAGCGCTGTGGGTTGAGTGGGACGGTTCTGAGGTGTGGCTGTCCAACAGCATGACGTCTGTAGCTAGAGGGTAAATCACAGCAGGCATCTTTCAATCAAATATCAGTTTTCACACCACGCACCCCCAGCCACCCACACCAGTCTGGACTGTGGAGGAGCCACTGAATAACTGTGATGCTCTGATTGGCTCTGGGTTTCCTCAAATGGCACAATCTGATAACAACAGTCTGCAGAACCGCCTCGACTCGAGCTGTGGGTGTCGCTTCTGTTTTTTTCATTTTAAGACCATCAAGAAAGCAGATATTGAGAAATAATCAAAAGCAACGCTAGCTCTTAGTTCCCAGAAAACTAGTTCCTCAGGCTGTTCCTGAACCCATGTGGCTTTCTTTGTTCCACCAAATAACAGACGGACATTTTAGGCACAAAGCAGTTATCCATAGTGACAAAAGAAATGAAAGTAAAAAGAACAGATGCTACACGGCTATAAAAATGAATAAGATCAAAGCGTCATAAACGAACAATAAAAGTAGTTCATGTAATGACTGGAATTCAGGTCTGTTCCTCATGTAACTGCTGTTAAAAAGAATATAGCGCACAAATTGTGCTCTGACTAGTTCTATGGTGCTTTTTGTTATATCTGCAGCTTAAAAGCATACATCCCCATTTACTTTCATTGTATCTGCAAAACCACCTAGGAAAATGCCCAACATCAACATCTCCCTCAAACTCCACACAAGAAAAAAATCACACAGAAAAATATGAGGGTGAGTGAATGATAACAGAACATTTCTTTAGGCTGTCCTCTTCATTTAAAAATGTTATTTTTTGCCTGTGTTTGATAAACAGCAGAATGTTCACCTGAGTCCTGGGTATAGCTGAAACCAGTGTCCCCCGTGCTGCTGCCACGTGCCAAAAGTTGCCCACCGCCCACAAACATGGCCGTCAGGTGAGGAGACATTCCCAGATCTGTTGAGGCATAAAGACCCTCAGGAATCCCATCCAAACATCAACATTACAGCACATACAAATCATGCAAAAATGTTAAAAACGAACAGCAGGTGCCGGCACATCAAAAGCCTCACCCGTTATCCGGTTAGAGATGCTAAACAGACGAGAGTTTCTGTGTCGTGTAACGAAGGACTCTCTGTAATAGCGGTCGCTGAAGCACATGCCCAGCAACTCCTTACGTACAGTCTTGTTCCACACTCCATAAATAAGTGGATGACACACAGCGCTGGTGAAAGACAGCCAAGAGACCAGTGTCTCCATCTGTGGAGAAACGCTGTCTTTACCCCACAGGGCTTCAGTACTAATCACAACCACATACGGACCCCAAGTGGAAAGAAACGTTCCCAACACCACCAGAATGGTCACAAAGGCCTTGCACTGGCTCCCAGAGTAGATCAGGCTCCTGCGGCTACCGCTAGATGAGGTGGAGGTACTGGAGTTTTTGCGGCCGTTCTTCTGAGAGCCCGACTCCTCCTGGGCCACCACCACGCTGCCGCAGTAAACCTTGCGCGCTTTCATGCGCGCCACATGGAAGATGACCCCGTAGCAGACCAGCATCGCCGCCAACGGTAGAAGGCAGCACCACGTAACCCAGAAAGCGGTGTAGCTGATCTCTTTGTGCCAAGCCGCCGTGCAGATCCATTTGAAGCGATCGAACTCAAACGCAGACCACCCGAAAAGTGGCGGCAGGCATCCGACCAGAGAATGAAGCCACACGTACACAATGGCAAGGCCGGCTCGGTTTCCTGTGATTTTCATTGGGTAGATCATTGGATACAATACAGCATAGTACCTAGAAAGAGAGACAGACTTAGCAAACAGATATGCTTAAAAAACTCTTATGAGAATCACATGACAAGGGAGCATTTTCCAACATCCTTAAGCTGCCAAAAATGAGGTTCACATCATCATCTGTACTGAATACAGTCTTTTAGTGTCTCAGTAGTGTTTGAGAGTATGACTACTAGTCATACTAGCGTTTGTGTGACGCTAGACCTTTGGTTGAATAGGTCCCATTTTTTAATGTATGTCTTATTCATAAACACAGTGGAACCATTGTAGCAAGAGTGCATTTCTATTTCATAAATATTTCATTTAAATTACTAGTTTATTTTAAAATACTTTATTCAGTCAAATGTATCCACCCAATGTTTAATGGCTAATGTGGAGTCATTTAGGCATCACCACAAGATATGTAGCAGCGTTACTAAATATGTACATAAATGCACATGAAAGGTCAAATGTAAGAAAATGGAGTATTACATGAGACATTAGCATTAGCACAGTGAAACTAGCACAACATAGGAAACTAGTTGCCAGGGACAACAGACAATTACACAGTTACATTACAGGACATATTTGACTGCAGATGCTGTAATTGACCAATCAGAATCAAGTATCACAAGCATGAGGGTAACCATGACTAACCTGTCGATAGCAATGGCCCCCAGCGTAAGCATGCTGGACGAACTGACCAGCAGATGAAGCAACGCTGTGAAGTTGCACCACACCACCCCAAACATCCAATCCCTGCGCACCGAGCTGACCGCTACGAAGGGCAGCGTTAGCAAAGACAGCAGCAAATTGGACAAGGTCAAGCTGAAGACAAACTTGTTGCTAGGTGTCAGTA